>BSSO01000220.1:0-40456 GCA_030267885.1 Mesembryanthemum crystallinum
AATGTTAGCTTTAGAAAAATTGATAGTAAGGGTATTAAGCTTATCTTTCAGCCGGTTGGCCTCTTCAATTCTCATGTGGCTGATTACCTCCTGAAGCGTTAGATCCTTCTTCTTGTGTTTTAACTGATTTTTGTAATCACTCCAGGAGGGGGGGAACTTCTCTAGCAGAACGTTCGCTTGCAGAATATCACACATTTTCATTCCTTCGTTGACAACATCAGCGGCCAAATTCTCGTACTCATGTACTTGCTCCATGACAGGCTTGTCGTCTACCATCTGAAATTGTAGCCATTTTCCCACAGCATAATTCTTTTTACCTGCATCATCAGCCCTATATCTTTTCTCCAATATTTCCCAGACAGATTTTGTAGACTTGTTAGAGACAAATAGATCGAATAAGGCATTTGTCATATGACTAAGCAAGTGTCCTCTTACAGTCTTGTTGTCTTTTTCATATTTTTTTCTTAGCTTCATCATCAGCCTGGGTTACTGGCTTTTCTTTGTTATCAACAGGTGGGTCATTAAAGAGCACATAATCAACTTCAAGTTGTTCAAAGAAAATTAACAATTTTTGTGACCATCTTTTTTAGTTACTTCCATCTAAAGGTTCGAGTTTAGAAAGATCAGGTAGGGTCTTGCTGAATTGAAAGGCCATTGATTGAAGCTACTAACAATCGCTTTTAAATTGTAAGAAAGTTAAAGAAAGGATCAATGGTCAAGTGATAATAAGGCAACAACAACAGAAGTGGAGATGGAAACTTATCAAAGAATTGATGTGTCGTGGATGTCCACTGCCTTAAAAGCGATTGCGGCAGACCCGTGGTGCAAGTCTTCGAGCCGGTCGCTTCCCAAGGTTAACACAGCTGCCCCCAGTTGTGTGCACTCACGGCAAGAGGTATGGAAGTCACTCAACTACAATTGCCCAGAACTATAAAATGCAGATGAGGGAGAGATGTGTTTTTCAGTAAGCTCTTTTTTGTTGTAGTTTTGGACGCAATACGCAGCAGCCATTTATAGAAGAAAAAAGAGGAACGTTGGAGGAGAAAACCAAAGGAACGTTCCTCTCACAACTGCAGGCTAGAAAATAGGAGAAGCAACTGCAAAGTGGGTCAGTGGTTGGAGAATAATTAGCTAACCACTTAGAGTAGTTTCTTAAGAATAGGACACCTCCAACAAAATGAATATAATTGACTAGATTATAGAAGTATAGACTCCAACTAAAATCTGCCTCTAAGTCCCACATGGCAGCCATTCACCAACATTTACTGCCTCCCAAACACAGAAGAGCTTGATTTTGGGTAGGGGTGATCATTTCAAATGCTAAAGTTGGGGTGGATGTGCTTTATAGAGGACATCCTTACCTTTAGGTGATTCGTAGTATTATTCACCCCCTTTCTGTCAGCCTCAATTTGCCTGTTTATTTTGCCCCTCGTTCTTGTAATATTTTAGCCTACGAGCTCGCAACTTGGGCAGCTAGAGCAAAGATTGTTGTGTGTACTGTTTGGATGTTCTCCCCCCCTTTCTAACAGAGTTTTAACCCCCCCCCCCCCCCCCCCACCCCGAAACATGATCATGCTGCGGCAAGTCTGAGTATATATGTGACATTTTGTAGGCATGTTTTTTGAGATTGTTTTTGCTAAAACTGTATGCTATTTTTCTTATATTAGTTCCTAGAATTGTGATGTAGAAAGATTGTATATTTCTTAGTTGTGAAGGATATAAATATTGACAAAAAATTGGGTGCTTTATTGGGAGATAACTATACATTGGGTTCTCTTAGAAATAGTTTATTTAAACTTTTGATTAAGTTGATCATATCACAGAGTTATGAGATCAATCGACAAAGATGCACGTGATCTCATCTTTGCATGCCTAACAAACTATGTTTCAAGATAATTTTGCTTGAGCTCAATATGGATAGGGGATCCAGACTTGGAAAAACATATATAAGTTCAATGGCTTGATGGACCATTACTGTTAGCAACAATGGATGAAAAAATCTTGAATAAAGAAAAACACTCATGTTATTTTCGCCCTTGCTGATTTTTTACCGTTAAACTGATCAGCTCCCACAACATCACCATAGCAGTTGACACATGATGCATATAAATATCCTAATTAAAAGCTGCCTATCGTTTATGAATTATGACTTGAACAAGTCAACATTTAGCTGCTCCTTGTTTTGCTCTTGCTCTTCCATTAATTGATCAAACTACCATTATGCTGTACTATATATTTTTCTTTTATAATAGGAAAATTTTCAATATATTCTGATCACCTTTGCTTTAATTTGTACTCGTACTATTCTATTTTGTTTAATTTTGTGTTTTGAATAATCAAACAATGATTAGCACCCTAATTAATCTTGTGGTGCCCTATATAGTTACAAATTCTTATACTCCATGTTCTATAAGAATGAGTCAAGGGAGAACAACAAAGAAGAGTCAAATGTTACAATTAATTATGGATAGACTTTCAAAACGTATACAACAACAGCTTATAAATTCCAAGAACAAGGGCAAACATGTAATCTCACTAACCATATTATTCCCTATAAATACACCATATTTCAAGCAATAAACACTAAAACTAGCTATCTATCAAGTAATCAAACATACAGAAAACTAGTTATGGAGAGAGTTGTGAGCCTTGTGGTCATAGTTGTGCTTTGTTTGGCAGTGGGCACAGCTGCCCAGAGCGCAAATGATGTGAGAGCAACATACAATTTTTACAACCCGGAACAAAATGGGTGGAGTTTATACGCTGTTAGCGCATACTGTTCTACCTGGGATGGTGACCAGCCTTTGTCTTGGCGCCAACAGTATGGTTGGACTGCCTTCTGCGGCCCGGCTGGTCCTCACGGCCAAGCCGCCTGTGGCAAGTGTCTACAGGTATATACAATCGCTCTATAAGTAGATACATGGAGTATATTTTTTCATTTGTTAGGAGTCAGATTGCGTATATCTTTATACCAAAATCTATTAATTCAGATATCTAGGCTCTATGTTTGTCTTTTGAATCTTTTCCATTTTCCCAACTTGCATGTTGTAATCAAATCTTCATAACATAAGCTATTCTACTTGTTACTTCAGCATTCGATAGATTAATAAGTTCAGTTCAGTTCAGTTGAAAACTATTGGATTGAATTTATATTTGCGCATCCTAGCTAATTGGTACTGACAGTAAAGAAATACAAGGTACTCCTATTTCTAATAAAAAGGGTGTTAGTAGAACTATTTCTAATTTGACAATACGGTTGTGTGTGCAGGTGACAAACAGGGCAACAGGAGCTCAAGAAACAGTAAGAATCATAGATCAGTGCAGCAATGGAGGGTTAGACCTCGATGCTAATGTGTTTAAACGACTGGACACCAACGGTCAAGGCAATGCTCAAGGTCACCTTCAAGTGAACTACCAATTTGTCAGCTGTTGAACCAAGTCGCCTTATATTTAGCTCCCAGTACGAGGAGCTTCCTGAATTTTATTGTATTGTAGAAGCTAAGAGTTTCAAAAATAAATTCTCTTCTATTGAGAATAATTCTCTCATGATAATTAGATACCACTTTCAATAAATTATATTCTGAAAATGACATGTACTGATGATGCACCAGCAAGGAAAAATAAGGTACCTTGATGGCCACCTGCTGGCCTTTTTGCAGTATCAATTGCTTTGTGATTATATTCAATTGATGCAAATACAACCGAACCAATTAATGTCGATGAAAAAACTTACGCAGGAAATGCAAATCGGAGTTTTCACCTGACGTGTTATCAGTCAGTACTTACAAACAAGCCTAAGATCATGGAGACCACTATGTCGCGAAACACAAGACTAGCAATTTAACCACTAATTTAAACCATATATTCCAAGAAATTGTATGTAACTGCAGATTGAAGTTTCTGCTTGGCAAAAATGTCACAGAAGTTCTAAAACTATTTGCAAGCTTGAAAAAATCACTGACATTGTCACTAGCTTAAGGAAGAATGTTGCTGCAGTTATCGAACCGATTGAAGATAAGTCAAATTTACATGTTCTACGATGGTATCCGCTATTCAAAGAACTTGGATCACAATCAATCTAAATAAACAGATGAAAGAAGCTGGTAACGTTAAGTAAGCTAAAGTCAAACAAGTTCTTTCGCGAGGCAATTATACAAGCATATAGCCCTTTCAGGCAATTAGGGAAGGAAAAACAAGCTATTCTATCAACATCAACAATAACTCCTGTAACATAAGCAACAAAGTAACGGTTAAGTAGAAGAGCTTCATATATTCCCTAAACATTTCACATGCCAATGAAATGGTTATGCCTTAAAAAATGTCATGCTTTGCATTCTATAAAGCACAAAAATATCTAATCTAATCTATTGACTAATACATACTATACATAAAGGATGAACTACTTTTCCGAGCAGTCCAAGGATGCATCAAATGAAATATGAATATAGGATATAAGAAAATTAACTTAAAGTTCATATTAGTGAACCACTAAAGATTAAGGAGATGGCAATTGGAGTAGTACAATATTTACTAATTTTAATTTACCAAAATAAAGTAGTATTAACTCTTGCGACTCATTTCCAAAAACTCAGCATCACAGACATATTGGCCAATAAGCATACCTTAGCTTAGCCATAATACATTCGAAGACAATGGCAATAAGCTACTTGATGAGTATCCAAGAAAAGACTGCTTCACCAGGCGATTCGCTTTTCTTTATCTATCCTCTTTGACAGAGTTAATACAAAGCCTTGAATTGATCAAACAAGTAAATCAGATTCTAATATCTAGAATATTATCAACTAATATTATTTCCTATCATATTCTCCAATATAAACACCTTAAAGTCGAATGCCAATGTTGTAGTAGCATACTCTTCTTTTTTCTCAAGCATGACACCTGCCCTTACAAACATCCTTGTTATCTACCTAAACCCAAAGAGTTGAGTAGCTTGAGCAAATAATTTAATGAGGATCAGCACAATGGCAAAGCAATAATAAATTATATATGCAAAGCAACAGAGAGTATGCTTAGGAACTCAATTGATCACATTCACAATACAAGTTAAATCATGGATCTCAATGAACAGAGAATATAATGACTCATATCTTTAAGCCCATGGGATGTTCATAAGAAGTTGATCAAGTATCATTATTAATTGAACCAAGAGAAACTACTACTGTACGTAGTACTAGTATTACTTTGGTGACTCTATACTACTTGTAAACCGTAATTATGCATCCAAAATTCCCAATTCAGAAATGAAATGAAATATGAGAAAATTCTAGATACATACCTGTATCGCCTTCACAGAGTCTAACCCGACTTTAACCCGAGGTGTGAACCATAACCTAACCGAGGTTAACATGAACATCAGTTGAACATCTCTTTCTCTCTCATCAATACAGACAAAGACTGGAAGCACAAATGGGCTTGATTTAACGGCCAAAAAATCCAGGCCGTAGAAAGCTTTAGTAGTAAGTAAGAGTTCAAAAGAAGTTTAAGTCGAACAACTTGCATGTCTCTAATGAGACTAGTCTCAATGAGGCCATCACTTAACCCAACTTCAAACCTACAAATCCTTATTTTTGAGGCATATCATCTAATAATTCGATGAGACACGTCTTAAACAAGAGTTTTGCCTAAGTCGTATAGTTCACCAATTGCCTCGTAACTTTCCTTTTCCCCGGTTAGAAGAGTTAGATTGTCGAAACTTCTATCGCAATTTCTCTTGATTAATAGTATAAATTCAGTTTAGTTACAATGAGCTTATAGGAATTTTGATTATCCCTAGTTACCTTTCATATATAGTGACTATATAGTATATACATGGCTGTCATGTATAGAGGTAGAAAACATTGCGAGGTTTTATTGCAATTTTGATAGAGATGATTTAACTATGTTCATTCTAACTTAAATGATGTGAATTGAACTGGATTGAATGTACTGAATTGAATTTAATGGGTACTAAATAAATAGTAACATGTGCTAGAAAAACTAATTTGCAGAATTGAATGAGCTGAAAGCCTAAAACTAAAGACAACCCTTAGTCACGACAAATTGAAGGGATGAAGGATTCAAATCTAACAAAACAAAATAATTATCATTGTTCGAGGGTGAATCAGATTGGACTCCACTTATTTTGTAGTAAGAAGATGGAGCAGTTGTTCGATACTATAATTCCTCCACGACAATCCATATAGTCTTGTACAAGCTTATTTTATTTTGTATATATTTAGAGAAAATAAAGAAGAGACAGTTTTGTTTTTCATTTGCTTCTATTTATCATTATCTAGCATCATAATCAAATCCAATGGCGTTACGGTACAACCATATATCTTATTCAAAGAAACAAGACAACGTGAAGTTAGGCACATAGATTGAAAATGGCATACATGGTACGACTACCATGTACTAGATCGTGGAACTTTTCAAAATTGACGACTCCAAATTTCCTAGCACAAGGACACGCAAGTAATCTCACAAGTTAACTCTCCCCTATAAAAACCACAAACTTTAACACAACAAAACTCAACCAAACTCTAATTAATATAGCAATCATATCAACAACATAAACAACAATTATGGGGAGAGTAATGAGCATTGTGGCCATTGTTGTGCTTTGTTTGGCAGTGGGTGCAGCTGCCCAAAGTGCAAACAATGTGAGGGCAACATACCATCTTTACAATCCTCAGCAAATAGGGTGGAGTTTGTACACTGCTAGCGCATACTGCGCCACCTGGGACGGCGACAAGCCGTTGGCTTGGCGCCAGAAGTATGGATGGACTGCCTTCTGTGGTCCTGCTGGTCCTCGCGGCAGAGACTCCTGTGGCAAGTGTCTAAGGGTATGATTTATTTCGCACCTTTATTAGATCTTTGAGCATTATTCATGATTACTTTCTTTGCTTGTTAGGATAAGCCTGCATACATTTTCTGTCCACATCGTTGTTATTGGTAGTTATTTATTGTCGTATGTTTATCTTTCTTCTGCTTTTTGGTATATTTTCAATGGGAGTGATTGTCAATAGGCCTCTAAACAAGTTGATCCAAGTATCTTAGTAGACATATTCGGCTCCTATATTAAACAAGTATCCCCCAAGTTGTGACAAAGTATATATGTTTATAAGTTGATCGCAAGTACACCGGCTTATTTATATTTATAGAGGTACAATAACTCATCGTAATTCAAAAAAGTCGTTCAGAAGATACCTCATATTTGACTCATTTATGTTCATACTCAACCTATTTATTAGTAACCGAGTTTTAATTGAGTATGTACGTGACTTGCTCATAAAAAGCATTGACTCATTCAATTGTCATGTTGCTATCTCTTTTATTGTTGCCATTTTCTAGCTTAATTCAGTGGATAGGACTCGAACTTTAACCTCGCTATCAACATAATTGGCTTGGGGCTATGGCCCATTTTTGGATTTGAAGGTTTCGAAATTTGAGCTAGCAGTTGACTTAGTCAAACCCAACTCAGACTGAAGACTTTAATTGAATACTCAGATACCCACATATCCAAATCTAACAAGGGCAAGGATGGTCAATGTTTGGGCCTTGGCCCAACAATTATCAGTGGGATGGATGGGGTTTAGCCGTTTAGGCGAGCTCATTTTAACTGTTGGGTTTCAGTGGCGCTAGATTAGCCTACTAAACCCAAAACAATTGGAGTACTCAATAATAATACTCTAATATGTACTTTTAACAATTAAGTAATCATAGGAGTACTTATTTATCATCTCTATTTTTACCCAAAATAATTGCAAGTGTAAATCGTTTGTTTGGGAATACAAGAAATCTTCTTCTCTTTCTCTTTCTCTTTTAGGAGAAAGACGATTCAAAGTTTTGGACTCGTGTTATTTTCAGAAACGAGTGGAGAAGTTATTACAGACTATGCTGTCTATCCTAAATCCTCTTATACTATTTGACTATAAACACCCCAAATAGGACGTCAGCAAAATACTACTCTTAGTATAAAGGACACCATTCTTAGGAGCGGTTGGAGTATACATATTTGCTAGTTAAACAATATCTCTATGTTGTATATGTGTGCATGCTCATGTAATGTAATTAATTATTTAGGATTGGAGAATTCAATTTCTAATAAGATGTCAAATAAACAGTTTCTAATTAATATTAATATTGTGGGAAAAATGGTGGGTGCAGGTGAAAAACAGAGCAACAGGAGCACAAACAACAGTAAGAATTGTAGATCAGTGCAGCAATGGAGGGTTAGACCTTGATGTCAATGTCTTCAACAAAATCGACACCGACCGTCAAGGCTATGCTAAAGGCCACCTTCAAGTCGACTACCAATTCGTCAGCTGCTGATCGATAAATTAATATGCTCAAATTTGATTTGCAAATCTTGCAGATTACCAAAATAAATAGGAGCTTCTGAAAATAATTCCCCTGCATATGCATAATGGGAATATTGTCTCCTGTCTGAGTAAATCAATAATATACTACTTCCACTCAAGTTCTATTGTTGGTAAAACACATTAATATATCCACGCTTAATGAATTATTACATGGTTCGGGATCATTGGTACCTCTTCTCACGTAGTCACATGACAAGTGGAGCCCTGCTCACTCCAAATCACTCAAAAAATATATCTGAAATATCTTATTTTGTGAAAGGGGATCAATAATTAATTCGAGATCATATAATAATTTTTCGTCCATGCAACTATGCAAGATATATGATTTTGCCTACATTAAAGAGATTGCGAGTCACATTATCTGATGTTGCATTAATCGTATAATGTACTTGGTAAATTTTCTGTATTAATATGTCTATCTATCTTAGGGAACCTTTTTGACCTAATAACTATCTAATGATGATAAGTATACAAGGTTAACCAACTTTAAAAGGTCGTTGAAATCTTAAAATCTCTAATTCATACAATAGTTAAGCGATATTATCTTGCTTTGGGAAAACAAACATATCCACCAAGATACAAAGGTTGTAACTTTTAAGGCATATGTCATAATAAATCAAGAAAAAAATTAAGGCTTCTTCATCATCTTTATCACAATTTGCTTTGACGAAACTTCATTCAATATTATCCTATTCAAATTTAAGGAACGCAAATTCTTGTATGAAACCATGTAACTATTAGACAACCCAATATAATGGTGACTTTTTGCAATTTATAGGTTATTTTAAGCCACTTAGGGGCTACTTTTTATATCTTATAATAATTTTTTAAATTACCCTAACTCGTAAAAATATAGCCCCTAAGTCGATAAAAGTAGCTACTAAATTGCGAAAAGTTATTCTTAGAGTGGGTCAAGTTGTATAAAGTAACCCTTAAGTCACTAAAAATAACCCCTAAGTTACAAAAAGTCACCCGTAAATTAGATCGTCTAACAGTTAGACGGTTGTACAAAAGAGTTACTCTTTAAGGAAAAAAGTCATGTTTTTAAAGGATAGGCTACAATCCAGGAAGCGAAATAAAGTATACAAGCCGATCAATAATGGACTAGTTTTTCAGCCATCTAGCTACGGTTTCTTCTCTGTAATTAGCAATTAGGCACTTGGGAAAAAGTATCAAATTTGGATAGCTAGTTCTTCCTTCAGTGTTTGACCCATTAGTGAATAAGTTGCATTTTAAATATCTAATCAAAGTTGTTTAACAAATCTGGATAGCTAGGTCATCCTTCAGTCTTTGCCTTTTCAAATCAAGGTTGTTTTAAAAAGGTCTATTAAAGTTATGTTTAGAAATCGCAAGGGTTAATTAAATTGTGAAAATGAGGGAGTATGAAATTTCAAACTATAATAAAGGGTTCAAGTATATATAAAATGAGTGAAATCTTAGAAATTGAAATGGACCTATATAAATCTGTGCTACAGCCTGGGAAGGAAGGGAAAAATAAATAAATTAATAAAACACTGAGCCAATAAGTTTGGACTTGTCTCTAAATGCATTCAAGCCGACTCAAGCTTTATGTTTTATAAGCAAGTTGAGCATGAAAGCTTGTTGAACATACTTTACTTAGATATGTCTTTTCTATTTTTGTCAGAAAGAGTAATTATCCAATTTAATTATGTCACAAAAGCGTTACAATAATGTCTTGGATAAGTGGTACCCACTAGATCAACATCATATATAGATTTGCAAAAGTTTGGATAATAGTTAGAATAAATTACATCCCTATGCAAATTCCAATTTTCCAAAACATTCTTTGTCAAGCAGTCTGTAATTTGTTCGCTTCTCTAGTTCTCTAGCCTTAAATTCAAAAATCACTTCCCCGATGGCTATGTCACAAACTGGCAACCCATACAAAGCACCAAAAGAGAAAGAAAGAAACTAAAACAGAATGAAAGAGATGGATACATGCATGAAATTAGAGGAGATGGGGCTTAAAACTTTGGAGTGTTATGTAGGTTCACTTACGTACCCATTTTGGAGTTTGACAACCTTAAGCATAAAACATCAGAACCTAGCTAGGGGGCTTTTATGGCAACAAATTAAAACAATAATTAAGCAGGTGTAAACCTTCAAACATGGGATTCACATGGTTTGATAACCAGCTAATTAATATTATTGTTGCGTTCCTTATTATTTGTAAACTCAGATCAGAGATAACTCCAAACACACACTCACACAATACACTCACTGTACTTTCTCTCTCTCTCTCCTTTTTGAAGATTATTACTATTAATAAGTACTTCCAAGATCTAATGCTGTTATATAATATATATATATCATTAGTATATATTTAGTGTGTAACAATTAAGTTACTCAATAGTACATTACTATCAATTTATTTATCTTATGCCACCCTACTCTGGTCAAGCTTGCTTTTGATCGATGCTTGTTCACTATCGACCGATTCTCAAAAACGATGATGAGTTAGATATATTTATTATCAGCATGAATTCCAGATGATCAAATTCTATTGCGTACTTTGGCTTTAGATACAGAGCATCTATAATATATATAGACGAATATTGTCAAATGCAAGGAATTAAACAATCTATATATAAAAAGCAAATGTCATTATGGGGAGTTGGAGGAGGCATGAGAATCCTTCCCTCCTTAACAAATTTAATGTGGGATGAGTATTGGGGATTTCCTGCAAATCTATAACTGCCTATCTTACTTTTGAACACGTGGCAATATAGGAATCCGACGATTGGAATTTAATGATAGTAAAAAAAATTAAAAAAAATCCAAGGTAAATAAAAAATAACATAAAACAAGGGGGGAAAGTTACCTAAAATGAAGATAAAGGAAAAAAAAAAAATTAAAAGCAAGCAGTTATAATCAAGTGATAAAAGATATCTAAAAATTTAAACAAAGCATCAAGGGAAAAAAAACCGTTGTTTTAAGGAAAAAGGGGCATTATATTAAAGCATAAAATAATAAATAGAAACACCTAAAAAAAAGGAGTCACCACATCCCTTAAAAAATGGGAAGGTGGTTAATAATTGGAAAATACTTGGAAGTTACATAGCAACTTGAAAATCAAAGATAAAGGAAATGAAAAGAAATTTAAAAAATTGAAAAGTTGAACAAAAGAGTAGGCTAACTAGCAAAAAATTTACGTATAACTGCATTCCTTTTTTGAGGGGAAAAAAAGGACTGCATTTTTTAAAATATGGCAAATTGCAATGACTAATAAAAATAATATAATAAAAGTGAATAATAAATAAAAAGGGAGCGTGTATATGATAGGAAGTTACAGAAAGAAAAAAAAAAATGGAAGTTACTTTGGCAAAAACAGAAGTTACTAAAAAACAAAAAACTAATCCACCCCACAAATGGGCCACAACGTGGCTAAGTATTTGCTCAGATTACGAAATAAGTTGGAGAAGAAAAAGGCATAAGGCGCATAACCACTTCTATAAAAACACAATATAAACTTCGTGATTGAGCCGTCACAAATTACGTACATCCATATTCCCAGCCCCTCAATGTACAGTTTTCAATCATAGAATATTCAGTTATGGGCATAGTTTTATTCTAATTTTGCATGCAACTCTCTCATTCTACTCACCCTTTATCTCTCCTGAAAATATTGTTTTCACTCCATTTTTCTCTTTATAATTGGTGTATCTCATGCATACAGCACCTACCTATTATCCAATTAAATTAGATTGTTGTTCTATAAATAAATAAAGTTTGCTGATATATATGTTTTATTTTTGTTTGTATCTAATTATGTTTGTTTCTTTATCTAGAATGATGTATGCCTATTGGTATGTAATTTTCGAGAATTATGTTTAGTTTTCAATATAACAAGGTATGTTCTGTTCTTTTGATCTCAAGTTATGGTTGAATCCACTCTACATATTGTTTTTTTTTTTTTTTTTTTTTTTTTGGGTTTAGATGAAATATATATGGTCTCCTATAAGATTGGTGGGGAACCGTTTTTGCAATTTTCTAACAATCCTATGCATAGCACGGGTACAGAAAAGTAATATATAAACTTGAGGTGCCCTTTAATCACATCCAAAGAGAAAGGAATTTCCTCATTGCCGACACTATTATTGCTGCTCTATTATATCACGAGGGATAACTCAATTTTTGAATGAAAGTTGTCCCTTCTTCTAGTCACCCCTATACTATTATTATTATTATTATTATTATTATTATTATTATTATTATTATTATTATTATTATTATTATTATTATTATTATCATCGAGTGAAGTGATCTCCTTACTTAAAGGTGCGAAAGCACCAATGCTCTTTCTAGAAGTAATTAACTCCTAATTAAAAGTTGATTTCATTCTTATGAAATATTAACCCTATTATATATACAGATGGACACGATCATGCTGGCATAGGCCCAGCACGGCCTGAGACGTTGTAGGTGCAACACTCTTAATTATTAGTAACATTAATCAACAAAAGCAACAATAATGATAACTATGTTATGTCCTCATTAACTTTTTGTGGATTTTCTACACTTAAGTCAACTTGAATTCAGTTCAAAGAATTTCAATTCATTTGAAAAGAACATTTCAGCTGGTCATCTTGTGTAAAAGTTACATAAGCTTTTTTTTTNTTTCCCTTAGGGGATATAAGCACTTTGCAGAGCCTTAAATAGGAGGAGTATTTATGAGTGTTTTGAGTGACAACTGTTAATTACAGTTCAGTTTAGACTTTTGCAACTGTTAATCATATTAGGTTGTGATCCCGTACTATGTATGGGTTGAACCTATAATTGGGTTAGCGATGTTTAAATTTTGATAATCAAAGTAAAGAATGATGTCAAAACTATACATTAATGATCTATTATTTTTTTAAAAAACAATTTATTTCATCAACTATTAGTGATTTTTAACTTAATATCCTAAAAATATCATATTTTTGTCTTTGTTATCTTCTTAATATCATATTTTTTAAAACAATTTATTTCATCAACAAAGTTAAGCAAAATTTTCACTAGGCGAAGAACATGTCCTCTCCATTTCAAAATATATTGGATCCTCTCTATTTTCTAAAAGCAATGAAAACTTCAACTTTTCTTAATTAAATAGCTAGATCTCAATCTAGCAAATGTTTGAATCGTATTAATTCAAATGAAAATAAATGAAAGAATAATGTAGACAATGCGCACACATTACTTCGTCCCATTTTTAGTTAAAATCTCTACTATAGTGATTATGTAGCATCCTTTACTACTAAAATAATTTTGATAATTCACATTTGGTTAGTAAGTGTTTTTCGTTAAAAATTAAAAAAAAAAAAAAAAAAAAAAAAGAGATTTCCTTTATCTAATACTAATAATATTACTCACTAGGCTTCCATTTTTTTATTTCAAATATTACTAAATAGAGGCACCTAACCAATTGTATTATCAAATTAGATTTAGTATGAAAAGATTCAAAGGAAACAAATCGGTATCTAATGTTCTCCACATTTCAATATCGGCACGAACAACTCACCACTAACCATTGTTAATAAGCATTTGCAATTTTATTTGCCAATATCAACTTCAAATATAATCAATTTAGGCATTGTTTTCTTCCCGATATATTTGTTGATTTTTGTTAGTTTCAGCAAAAATCAGTAGAATCATTAAAAATTAATAAAAATAAATTTTAAAAATTTAGTAACATAAAAAAATTAGCAAAAATCAGCAAAATCTACTCACTTAAAAGGTTAAAACAAAAATCAACAAGAATCAAATTCAACTATAGAGATATCCATAATCAACAATACATATTTGCAAATCAGGTTGTCCATTAAATTAAAAATGGCAACTGGGATGGGTTTTATCCTCTTAATAGAGATGTCTGATGCATATAGGTACTACATACATTCTATTTTCTATAATTTTATTTTCATGGTGCTAAGTATCTGGGTAGAGTATTACAGATTTCCTTCACATTATTAATTATACGCCACACAATACAAATACAAATAATTCAGATGTGTTTTGTAGATGTAATCTTTCAATTTAAGAAGTTAATCATCACAGATTATTTTTTAAGGTGGATTGGTCACCTTGGTACCATGCATTTGTATGTAAATAATCAAGAACATGCAAAATTATAAGTAAATGATTTTTTTCTTTTTTTTTCCTGGTGCTAGTATCTGGGTAGTATTATATATTTCGTTCACATTATTATGTCACACAATCTAATAATTCAGATGTGTTTATATGGATCTAATCTTCCCATTTAAGAAGTTAATCACTGGTGATTTTTTTCCTCTATTTCTTTGTTATATTGCATTTGTATGTATGTATAATTAAGAACATGCAAAATTAGAAATAGATGAATTTTTTTTACTGTATTTTTTATTTTTTTATTTTTTGGGTGCAAAGAAATAGGCTATATCATTTATTTATTTTTTTGAGAATATATATAACTTGTAGAATCATATATATGTACAGTAAAACACATATTCAAATAATTTTTTGTCGCACATATAGATACATCCAAGGGTACACCTCCATGTGTTGTGTTAATTAGTAGTTGTGGATTAAACATAATTTTATTCATAATTCTTTTAACAACAATACATAAATATTTACTCATGGAAGTGCCCCTATGGTGCCCTACTGGAAGCACCTAACCATTTGTCTATCTTTAACGTGCATGCTATTATAACTCAGAGCAATCAATAAATTACATGATTCTTTGATCCGTCACTAAATATTAAAGAATAGAACGATTAGTATTTATGTTACTCCATTATGTTACATTTTAAATTTGAATAAGTTGGTTTGCTCAAATATCTTTAGCACATTAATGTCTAGAAAAAAAATGGGAAGCAATATCGATATACGGGAAGCATTAGTTTACACCTTTTTGAGTGAACATCGATCATCTGGGTGAAAACAAAAAATAGGGTTTCATTTCTACAATTTCTTCCTTCACTGTCAAAGTTAATTGGGGCAGAGAAGGCTACCACCCCTCCAAGCTCGGTGATTCTACTTAGGTGAAAAAGAATATTGGTGATATGGGTACGTACCTTATACATCCCTTGTTGGTTTCGCCCCGCTAACCTAGGGCTCCGCATTGTGACCCCATTGATAACTCAAGTAATCTATTTCCAAAACGCATGAAGAAAGGAAATCTTTACATCAAAGGGACACACCATCGATCAACTTTGCTACAAGCTTGTAGTAAAAGAGCATAGCATGAAGATTCAACCTCTACATTTCAATTGAAATGCGCTGAACTAAACTAAATAGAAAACTAAATGAATAATATTAGGTAAGAGAATAAGTTGCAATGTGAATTAGACTTGATAGAATGCATAATTGCATCTGAACAAGGCCTCGTATATAGTTAAAATTTAACATTTGAAACCCCCATTGAAGTACGATTTTCCACACTACAAGATTTACCCCTAATTTAATTTCTTCATAGATAGATTTAGAGAAATACGAGAGAGATTACAGGAATGAAGGATTTCAGCCAAGGAAGTCGAAAGTTCTAAAAGTTATGCCAAATGAGCTCTAAGTTTTATCACAATTAAAATCGAGTATATAACGTTTGTTGACATATCCCAAGTCTTTTTTACAAGAAGCATCAAGTAGTATACCAATTCTTAATTTGGACATCGAAACCTCGTACTCCTCCAAATCACCTAAATTAGTTACATCATTAGCCTTAAAATCTCCGATCCCATTCTCAAAAAAAGCCAACGGTCATCCAACACCCGAATCTAAGGTTATCTGTTTCTCAAATTACGAATTTCGATCCGTATCTAGAAGATAAAGTAAGCTAGATTAACCCTAAAAAAGCGTTCAAAAATCGACATTTCGAAAAGTATTTAATGTTTAAAGTTTTTCCAATAAATGCGAGTTTATTTGAGATAAATATTCAATCTTACTTTTTAAGGAAGAAGTCGTTACTAGATACTTCAAACACCACAAACGCTAAAGCCCCAAATTTTACGTTAGGAGTACAAAGAGAATCTCAACTCTTCAGACAAGTCTTCTGATCGTTCTTTAATTTCCAAGCATCAACATTATTAGTAAGCAAGAGAGAGGAAGGGGATGATGTTTTGAACACGTTAGGTTAGAAGCTCGTGATCTCCCCTCGGTAGTTCAAGCACGTCTTAAGAAAATTGCCTATCCTTCTTATAATCCCCAATGAAACCGAATGTGAGACTTCCCTCCAGTCCTCCTACTCTATACATCAATACTCAGTGAATATAACATAACATAAAATCGGTAGAATGTTATTTACACCACCTATAAGTACACGTATTGAAAATTGTGCTCTCACAATATAAAATAACAACTCCTACAACACATGATGACATGAGTATAATATAAAACTAGCTAGATACTACTCATAAATCACATACTCCATAAAAATGGTTTATAGTTTGGATCCATTGAAATTAAGACTACATTGGGCAAGTCAAAGTGTGTTTGAAATAGAACAAAATTGTACTTCTTCTTATGTTATCATGTAGTGAATGTAGGATAGTCCAATGTGTGCCCATCATCCACTTATATTAAGCCTTTAGGCCAACTAACGTAGTACTTGTTCTATTTGGGGGTGTGTGTGCCCCCAGTAAAAATTTAACCTTTTTATTAGCCACGCCAGCATCTCTTACAGTTCGTTTTTCACTTCACACGCATCATATTCACTCCTAATTTATTTAATAATATTAATTCCTCTGTTTTTTTTTTTTTTTTTGTTTTTTTTTCTCTCTCCTCTTTCTCATGCTTTTCACAACTCTCTCTAACAAATCCTCAACTCTTCTCTTTTACTATACGACCCAGTTGAGTTCTCTCCTGTCCAAAAAAAAATTAAAAATAAATAAAAATAAAAATCCCAGAACGTAATTTTAAGTATTTAAGACCAAAAATAATTGAATCAATCGAACTGAGACACACCCAGAAAACAAAATCAGCCAATAATCAGAATCAACCCCAAAATCACACCAGATCCGTTTTGATTTCATTCCTAGTTTGTACGTCTCGAAATTCTTACTTAAACCCACTCTCACCCAGCAACGAAGAACACAGAAAAACATACAGAAGATAGAGAGATAGAGAGAGAAATTAGAGAGAGAAAGAGAGGGAGAAGTGACGATGTCGACTCAGGTGGTGAAGGTGAGGAGAGAGAAAATAGCGGCATGCATGACATGTCCTCTCTGTAACAAGCTCCTCAAAGAAGCAACCACCATCTCGCTCTGCCTTCATACGTGTAAGTATATGTGTATAATCTTCCAATGTCTTCAATTCCTTTGATTTAGTTCGTTTTTGCTATCTGGGATTGTTTTGTTCTCGTGTTTTGCCAATTGGGTTCGTCTTATTTCTGTCTTTCCGTTACTTTTGGTTCGGATTTTTTTTCGAATCAATTGGGTTTTGACGTTTAAGTGGTGTACACCAATTGGGCACATTGCATTTTTATGATTTGGGGTTGTTTGATTATGTGTTTGTATGCAAATTATTCTGATCTGGGGTCGTTTGTGTTTGCGTTTGATTGGAAGCTATTTGATTTTGGAGGTTAATGTTGGACGTAAGTGTTGGATGATTATATGAATTGGTCGTGTTGTTGATTGGTATACTTTACGTGAAGTTAAATCTGTCTTCGATCATGCAACGACAGAATGGATGATTAGTTGCTGTTCGTGTGGGATTTGTGATTGTTCATGTAAATCATACGTAGATGCTGTCTGATTTTGACTCCCTTACGATTTTTGATTTGTGAAAAAGTATATACAGTTACTTTGTTGGGTCTATTTTATATCTTGAAATTGAGTTCATGGCTAATTGAATTCGTATTATGTGTGTAAAGCTTTTGATTTTCTATTGCATACCTGAATTGTTGTATGTATATATATGATGTGATGTGATGTGCCATTTCATATGGTGTTTTTTGGGTTTTAATCATTTTCATGTCATTGGGATTAAAGCTTCCAAATTGATTACCATGAGAGTTTTCACTGTTGAGTCCTCTTGTTTAGTTGCTGGGGTCATCTAATGGACTGCAAATTTTGAATTAGGATTTCAGATCATGTAGTACACTTCTCCATATTATGATTGGCTGATGAATGCATCCACTGATTAACTAATTGTGCTTTGAGTCATTGTTGGCTTATGAGTACATCTTGTTGATTGAAATTGGAGAAAAATGATGTATATTAATGTCTTGCTGTTAGTCTATGGCTGATGACTGTATCTTGTTGATTGAAATCGAGAGAAATATGATGAGGTTAGTTAGTCACGTAAGTGTCATTTCGTTGCATGGGTGTGAAATGTCTAATTGTAAAGAGAGATAGGAGATCGGTTTCTTATTAAACGTACTTGGGAGTTGTGAAGTCTCTAGATTTGTATCAACGGTTTATCCAGTACATTAATTACTGTATGCTGTGTCGGTGGCATTTTTAGCTTTTTCGGTTGTATGATTCACCATCCTATCTGTTTGAAGGTGTTCATCATCTTTGTTGCCGACATGTGTGCATGAAACCAAATTGTGTTTTACTAATAAATCTCTGGCATTAATCTCATGTTTCCTTGAGGGGCTTGATTTAATATTACTCGGTGCTCATATTTTGCACTGAGTATGTAGTTTGCAGTTAAATAGCATCTTAGGTTTCATTTCAAGGTACATTGAACAGTTGACCTAATCTGTATACTGAAACAAGTTGCTCTCCATTTCTATGTTTCCTGTGAGAAATGGGGCTACATCGAGCTTTTCAGTATCAATGATACTAAGATGAGATTGTACTAAACCATTTCCTTCTTTTTTCATCGGCCACTTGAACTTGTTGTCCTCCAATTTTTATGATTTGAATTGCATTTTGGGATTGTGAAGTACACTGCATTGACTGTTTGAATTGCTTCATCACTTATATAAGGGAGAATCATGAATGATGAACATTGTAGGTGTAGATGTATGAAATGATTTAAACCCATTTGCAACTTTCTGATGTTTCACAATTTGGACTCTTGCGTAGTCTGCAGGAAGTGCATATATGATAAGCTCTCCGATGAGGAAGTCGATACCTGTCCAGTGTGTGACATTAACCTCGGTTGTGTTCCAGTGGATAAACTCAGGTACTAACATTATTTTTCCTGTTTGCTATTTTTATTCTAGGTATGTGAAGCCTTTAAAAGAAGAATGTCATACCGGATGACTTTCCAAATAAGTGATTAAACTCTTCTATGGAAACCGACATTATTTGATCAAGTCACAAAATGCCATCAGATATATACACTGGATACTTTCTCACATGAATAGTGAATACTTTCTTGCATGGTTTAGCTTCCTTGTTTTGTAGCAAATTAAGCCTAGTTGAATTATTCAATTATCTTTTCGTGGATATGCACTAAGCAAGCGACTTGGATCGCATTATGCTTACTCTTTTTAGACATACTGATGTTTACCGTTTAACCTAACACAGGCCGGACCACAATCTGCAAGATATCAGGGCCAAGATTTTTCCCCTCAAAGGAAGAAAGGCCGAGGCACCTGAAGCCGTCCCTCCAGCTTCCCCACCAATCAAGAGGAAGGAGAGGTCCCTATCATCCTTGGTGGTGAGCACACCCAGAGTCTCAGTTCAGGCTGGTGTGACTGGAAGAAGAACGAGAGCTGGTGTAAGAAAAGGGTCTGCCTCAAGAGGTGCAAGCCCTGCCACTGAAGGAACTCCTAAGAAAGAGGACGATTCAGGGGATGATCACCTGGATGGATCAAGCTCACCTGAGACACTGAACAAAATTATACAGAATAAGAAGCAGGTAAAATAGCAAACTAAGAAAATAATGGATACGGATTATGAAAGTTTATAAGCTCCATAGCAGCAAAGAATTCATTTCCCAATTTTATTTATTTATTTATTTTTATTTTTTTTGCAGACTTCAAATAAATCTCCCAGTGATCAGATTCGTGGAGAGAACATGGAAAACACCAACGAAGGTTGGGATGGCCAAGTCGAATTATGGAAGCCCTTGAACACTCTTGTTGAGGCTGCAAACAGAAGCAAGTTTTCTAAGGGTGCTTTACAAGGGCCATCTAATGTTAAACAAGATCCGTCAAGTTCTGGAGATGCTGCTGACGGATGCACAACTAAAATCAAAGCTGAGGAGAATGGACAAAGAACCGAATCGCAAGATGACAAAAGCAGGATGCCCTCTGTTCCGGTGCCAGAAAAGCGTAAAAGGTTGCGTAATAAAAATCGGCCATCTGCATCAGCAGATTCAAGCAGTTCTCAGGTCATGTTAAATGCGGCTCGCCGCAACTGGAAAAATGGTCCTATTTGGTTTTCACTAGTTCCAGCTGAGAATGTGTAAGTGAACTCCTAGCTTTGGTTCCAATGTGTGCTCAACTTTGAATTCAATTGGATAATAGCTTATCTCGCTGTGCTTTCCTTTGCTTGACTGTTATCTCATATGCTTCAGGGAAGAAGCTGAACGTCTGCCGCAAGTTTCTGCTACTTTCTTGAGAGTAAAGTGAGTTTGTGGAACTTCTTTGCTTTCACCTCTTTGTGCTTTTNCGTATCTGTGTGCTAATGGATTGTCCTTGTCTTTACATATCTCTGAGCTACAAGAAGAGGGGAGGGGCAATATGTGATGATTACCTGTGTATATTTAGTTGTTATTGCTTCATAATTTTAATTGTGTTATCGTATGAAGTTTGATATTCTAGAAACTGAATTATGGAGATATCTCTGTTTCTGAAATCTCCAGTGTGT
This sequence comes from Mesembryanthemum crystallinum, assembly GCA_030267885.1. Lineage (NCBI taxonomy): Eukaryota > Viridiplantae > Streptophyta > Magnoliopsida > Caryophyllales > Aizoaceae > Mesembryanthemum > Mesembryanthemum crystallinum. The sequence continues at coordinate 21,128 of BSSO01000220.1, forward strand.
AATTGTCAGGATTCTTAATCATTTGTTTGCAATTTTTTTTTTTTTTTTAAAAAAAAGTTTCCAAGTATTTATCTAGGCGTTGTGTGAACTTGGGTCGTTTTTGAAGTAGTCTCTGATGTTATTCTGAAAGAGACTGAATTTTACCATGCTGAGTTTAGATATGCGGGTAAGTGTGACTGAACTGGCATTTCATGCAACTTATATAAAGATAATGTCCCAAAATTCTCGATGCTACTTGGTAGAAGAAAGTTATATCTGAAGTTGACTTGCTCTTTAATGACAATAGATACTTTCTTATTTGGAGGGGGGGGGGGGGGGGTGAAACGCAGCTAGAAAGGGAAAAGACGACTAGTAATTTGTCTATAGAAAAGGGAAGAGTTGTGTCATACTCAATTCAATAGCCGAAGTGGAACACTGATCCATTTATTTATTTTTGAATTTTCTTAAAGAGTGCATAGCTCATAATGACACCATAGATTTTGTAGAATGGGAACCCTAGAGTACTCTTATTATGTCCTATTCAGTGATGCGGATTTAAGAGGGTCAGGATCTCACTGATTACTGAGCCTTCTTTCGTTCTTGTTCATGCTGCAGGGATGGAAACATGCCTGTCTCATATATTCAGAAATATATTGTGCAGAAACTTAATCTCCCAGAAGAAACAGAGGTGAGAGATTCAACCCATTCCTAGTATATCTACAATGAACCATTTACTAATAATATCATCTCATGTTCCCCCATGCAATATAGATTTATTACTTCAGGTGACTGAATAAATATGAGTAGCCTCATGCTCAACACGCATATAGTATTAATTCTCAACTGTTTCAAGTCTTTAGGAAGTGTTTTTATCAAAAAAAAAAAAAAAAAAAAAGGTCTTTAGGAAGTGTTAAACTCTGAAACTCGAAAAGGAGTTCCGTTTGTACTTTGTAGAAGGGTAAAGTCAAGCATGGAAGCACCCTTAAAAGCCTTGTTAGCAGAAAATGTGCCAAATATTTCTTAAAAGTATCATCACTGTAAATGTGGAAGGAAAGGTGTGCATGACTGAATGAGTTCAAACCAAGTTCCTCTGTATAGATGTCTTGTGGCATATATTATTTGCTGCATTTCTCTGATTTCTACTCAAAGACTCATCTACCTTCTTTTTTACCCTGTCCATATCAGATGCCACATGATGCATTTCAAAGTTCCGTCCAAAGTTTTAGAGTGAAAAAGATATTGCAACGGGCATTAGCTTCCCTTTGTCCTAGTGTGATCTTTCTATTTTCAGCGTTCATAGAAATTTGATCAATTTCCTTTTCAAACCTCCTTAAAGCATGATAATTCTTCTCTAACTTCCCTGTTACTTATGTGTCAACCCATTTTATTGCTAGCTACCTTCATCACAAGTTTCATTTAAGGAACGACACTTAGGTGTTAACTTGTAAGATACACCTCCTTTTTTAAAAAAATTGGGTGCTTCCTAGTTGAACCTCTAACGGTCTTACCTAGTGTATAAGGTCTAACTTGTTTTCCAGTTGACCAAATACCTTTGGAGTACCGTATGCATTGTGAGTTATAACCATAGTATATGTGATGTTTCTTTTGTAGATCGAATTACTGTGCCAAGGACAGCCGGTGCTGCCTCACCTGAAACTCAACAGCCTGTTAGATTTGTGGCTGCGCTCTTCATCGAACCCCAAAAAGGTCCGGACAACTGTTGGTGACTCCGCCAGGGAGTTTGTGATGGTCCTGTCGTATTTCCAAAAGGTTACAGCCCCGGCTTCTTGATGCTGCACTCAATAACAACCCGAAATTTTCCCCATATAAGATCCTCATTTTAGTTAAATAAGTATAATGACGGTCTTGGGTGGTTAGCTGATCTGGACCCATATGGTCTGGTGTCATTTAGTACCTACCTGAGATGTAGTATTAGTTATCAGTTTTTTTTTTTTTTCCTTATTTTTTTTCTATATAACTACAGATTGGTTGTTTGCACATTGCAACCTACCCCTTGTAAATGGTGTTGGACATCATTTCTTTCTTTAGATGGCAATATTAGATGATAAACTACAGGCAACTACATGTGTTTTTTTTTTGGCTTTTCAACCCCTTCCCCCATCTTATTTATTTATTTATTATTATCATGTGCCTCTTAATTTCTTATGATTGGTTGATGGTTGACTTTTTCTTCTCTATTTTAGTTTTTTTTTTTTAATCATAAATGGATGTTCATAAAAGCCTTAGGATAATTTGTTTCACCCTGATGCCTTAGGCTGTGTTTGGCATCAAAAGCTAGCTTTTGGGCAAAAGCTACAGCTTCTTGTTTTTTGTCTCAGCTACCAAACAAAGATTTTAGTAAAGCTACAGCTACAGCTACAGCTCATAGCTACAGCTGATTTTTGAAAGCTATTGACAGCTAGATTTTGAGTAAAAGCTACAACTTGTTCTTTTTTCTCTCTGCTACCAAACAAGATTTTAGCAAAAGCTACAGCTAAAGCTCACAGCTACAGCTAATTTTGCCAAACATAGCCTTAGTGTTGTTTGTTTCCATTGTTTGACTGCAGCATCGAGCAATGGAACTGTAATATCGGAAACTCGAGAAGTTAGAATGTTTTAGGAGAAATTTAGGATGTGGTATTGCTTATTTTATACTAGTTTCTAAGTTTAGAAACTCAGGGTGCTTTAAGGAATTTGGTAGATATGATGGTTGGTCTTTTGTTTGTAAAATACTACCACCATACTCACCACTATCAACACCTAATAATGTGCCTCAAATTGGGTTTAGATAATTTGTAGATGGATAGTAATTATAAATTCAAACTAAGATATAACAGAGAGGTTGTATTTGAAAAAATCTAAAACGTTTTACAAAGAAGATTGTAGAAAAGGCTCATAATTTCATGGTTTTTTCTTCTTATAGTTGCATGGTTGGATATGAATTTTCATTTTGATATCTCTCTCTCTCACACACACACATAATCACATCACTTGTTCAAATTACAGGGTAAATATAATGATTATTTGCATTATAAAGAGAATACATATTAATCTTTCTACTTTTCTTTGTATAAACTAAGCTAATAGGTACTAGTATTTTATATAGAATAGACAGAGCATTTCATGTTTCAACTTCATAACTTCTCTTTTTGGACTTAACATCGTTTATATAGTAGCTTTATTTATGGTTATGGCAAATAACACACCTAATTAGATAACAACACACTTCATTGTACTTTACTTGACTAATTAAAAATAACAAACAAAATGTTAACCAATATCTCATCTCTACCTCTGACAAGATTCATGTTTGTTCAAGTTTACAAAGTCTTAACCTTAACTAGTACAAACACAATGTGACCCATCTCTACAAATGATGAGGTTTAGTTATCTTTACATTTTTAACTAGTACAAATATGATATTAATTACAATACTTCTTTTCGGATATTCAAAATTCTTGATACACAGTGACATTTAAAAAAAATTTGTTTTATAAAACAATTTCTTTTAAATGAATTCCATTCTGTTCTATCGTTTCCCATATGTCTAATCATGTAATCAATATTTTTGTAATTGGCAATTCTCTAACTTTTCATTTTCAAATTCCTTCAAAAAAAAATTCTAAATTTGATAACCTAAATTCAAAAACATTTTATAGCATGCAATGTGATAACTTCTCATTGGTAATAGATTAATGGTGAGTTATTTGGGAAATGATGGGGATCGAAATTGCATTTTTAGTCTGTAGACTCTAATATTTTCTTCACAAAATAGTTAGCGAGATCACAACAGATAAAAGTGGCCGATTCTGAAGTGTGTCTTGTAGATTTTGTAAAAGTAAATCCAATTTATAGAATTTATACCCCCTTCTTCTTTTATGAACCTTAACAAACCAATTTTTACTTTGTCCCTTGTAAACCTTAAAAAACCAACTTTTACCCTTTAAATTCACCAATTTACCCATCCACTATCTTTATACTATAATAAAATAATCCAATACTCTACCTATCCCATATAAACATCCCCAACTCTCTTACACTCTCACAATAAAAAATTAACCACTCACATTATATACACTGAAGGGCAAAAATGAAATAAATAACATTCACAATTTCTCGTTAAGCTTAACAACACGAATGGTTTGTTAACGTTTATAAGAAATGGAGTATCTCTTTTGGTGTTGTTATGTTTTTCGAAGAAAAAAGAAAATTGTTGGGCTTGGCAACCTGGTTAGTCCCAGTGTTTCGCGACCCTCGCTTCATTTGTTCTTCATCCTCCTCCTCAACTGTGTCAGCGTAGTCTCTTCTGCACTCAAAATCCACGCAAAAGCTCTCATCTTTCTTCATCCAAAACATGCAGCAGGTAATTCCATCAACTCAAGTAATTGTTAAACCTTCTCACAAGACCCTTTCTTTCTCTCTTTCCCTTCTTGTTTTTTTTTTTGGAAAAAAGGGGTTATTTCTCTTCTGATTATTTAGCAATTTTTGGATACAGGGTACAGGATCTGAAACCCAGGTCACTTGGGAAGATCAGCAGAACATCAACAAGTTTAGTAAACTCAATAATCGATTTCATGAACTCGAAGATGAAATTAAATTCTTGAAGGTATTTCTCTCTCTGAATGCTACTCGAATTTGCTTTCTTTCAATTCAATTCGCTATTTTGGTGATTTCTGATTTGGGTATTTAACGTTTAATAACTGGGAATGTGTTCTCAATTGATATATTTGAACTGGGTAATGGGTATTTAATTCAATGAATGCTGATCAGGGTTTCTTGTTGCTTAAATGAAGATAGATTTGTTTGAATTTCATGGATTCAATGTGATTGAGTGTGCAATCATTTTCTTTTAACAGATGTAATGGGCAAAATTTCGTCACATCCTAGGCATATCAGTGGTTGCAATTTGAGTGGGTGGGAGAGTGTTAAGATGGAGCTACTAAGTTCAGTACTAGGGAGCTCACTAAAAAGGGCAGAACATGATAGTCTTGTAGGGTTTCCTGCAATTCAAATAATGGTGCAAATGTAATGGCTGATGAAAAGACTGCAATTCGGCGAGTATGCAGAAATTTGCTAGATGGTAACTTGGCATTGATAAGCAAGTAGGTTCTTTAGTTCTTTGAGAATAGCTAATTGTATTAGTTGATAGCTGATGATAATACAATGATTAGCTAAACATTCTTTAGACCTTCACTAGTTCTCTTGTCAATCGACATCACCCAGTAATGTATGTATAGGGGAGCTGCTAGCTTGGTTTGACTCAAGTTTCAATTGGGATCTTCTTGAATATCTGTATGAGTTTTTCTTGGTTCGTTTGTACGGTCCTTACTTAGCCTGGTAGATTCTCAGAACGAGAATATCCTTAGCACAGCAGTCTAAGGTTAAGTCATTCTCTATGCTAAGTCTTGCATTTGTAATAGCAAGTAAGATATATCAAAGAAACCAAAGTTGCCTGCCTTACTTGCTGTCCACCTAATAAGCTATCTTTGGGGAAAGGAAATTGTGCTGATCCATTGACTACAATGTTCCTATATTCCTTCTCACAATGGGCTTCCAAGAGAAATCAGAAGAATGTCATCATCTGTCAGAAGTATCAGTTTGGGTATCTCTGATAGTAACTCCATGTTGGGAGATTGGTTTACCTAAAATGCTGCTTGGCATCTGTCTTAGATAAAGTTCTAAATGTTCATGTAAATCGTATGTATCAGGTGTGATTTGTATGTGCTAGACCTGTTTGATTGGTTAGAAAGTAAATTAGTCATGATGCACTTATGTTGTTTTTGAAACTTCATACTAGAAGCTTGTAGAATACCTTATGTTCCTCATTTCTTCGCTCACGTATTATTATTTTAGTTTATCCCTCTGTGTTTGGTGGTTGGAAGGAGGCAAGGGAGGTGTTGCTGGGTTGGTTTACGCTTCGTATTCTATATCTATGTTACAGTAGTTAGAACCTCATTCCTTTGCTACCTCATACAAGTAATTGTTTCGAAGTGATAATTTTTGAAGCTAATGCTCTTTTCTGCTGCTGCTCTACATTTGGTTTTGGGGTGAGTGTTGAGTTGCAAACTTGCAATAGATACGCAGAGGCAATGGAAATGCCGGGTTGTGTTTTGGGATGGCATTATCCATATGTTCACATATAAATTGGTACAAGTTCTTTCTTAAAGATTTAAAGCAGCAAATATTGCAAACAATCACCTTGCTTTGTTTTTGCCTATCTTGGGCATCTCTCTACGCATTGTGTGCGTACTTGAGTCCTCGTGATTTTTGGAAGGGTGCCTTTTGAAAAAAGGCTTTGACTCCATGTAAACTCTACTGGCAAATAAAACTATAACCGCAATGTCTTGTTATGTTTAGTATTTTACATATGTATTCTATCACAACTGGTAAAGTTGGAACAAAATGTTGCACTGTTACTTGGAGGAAGAACATAAAATAAATCCTCCTTGTTTATGCTGTTGAGCAATAGAGTTGGTCATACTAAGCACATGATTCATTTGTCTATGATATTTGAAAGTTTTCTCTAAATGATTTACATCTTTCTATGGTGAGTACATGTGAAATCATGTATCTCAGCTAGCTGTAATTTGCTAATTAAGCTTCCTTTGCCTCAGGATAAATGTGAGAATTTGGAAGATGCAAGCAATGAGCTAATCTTGACTGATGAAGAGGTAATACGCTTTCAAATAGGTGAAGTATTCGCTCATGTTCCAATGGAAGATGTAGAAACTCGGCTAGAGGAGATGAAAGAGGCAACTACCAAAAACTTGGAGAAACTAGAAGAAGAGAAGGAATCTATAGTAGCACAAATGGCCGCATTGAAGAAGATCCTTTATGGCAAATTTGGTGACTCCATCAATCTAGAAGAGGAGTAGGAGAATGTATTTGGACTTCCTAAGTGTTTCTGTTTTGGCAGGGTTGTCTGACCTCCCCTATGTTTCATTTGTCACACTGCTAAATGAGAATGATCTCTTCTTAAGCATCATATCCTTAGATTATCCACCTTGGTGCGTTTCTTCCTATGATATTGAGCATACATTCAGCTTCGCTTCGTTTTTGGGAAACGTAGTTTCAACTGATCCTGATCAAATGGTGGATGGGGTGAAAGAATCCATTTTGCTTTGCTGATTATAGCTTGTCATCCATTATATTTGATACTACTATACTTAATAGTATCAATCCGACAACTTGGTTTATTTTTTGCAACTGGTAACTTGGTTTCTGAAGGAGTAGTAACAAATGGTGGTTCATTTGTTGCATGTAATCATGTTCCTCTCTCTTTCCATGATTCTCCCACTTATTGTAAAGATAGTACTACTCTTTAACATTTTAACTTGTGTCAATTAGGTTGCAACATATAGCTTGAACAGGTCACTGCTATTCACATTACTTGAAAAGGAATGATATTCAACTATGGAATTTACTGTACTATCCTTGGCACCTCGAAACAGGAAAGAACATGGTTAGCTCCAGATGTTATGTCACTGTCATTTAAAAGTCATGTCTTGTTATTAAAAGTAAACAAACATGTGTCTAATAAGATCATACAGTTCCAGGATGATTAATAAAGTAGTAAAACAAACTGAAATTGAAGGATCATGATCCACCACAGATACTCGACTTTTGCTTCTCGAAAGTTAATAATGTAACTTGAACTACTGATGTGGCTAATAATTTTCGATACAAGTAGAAGTGAATTTACTTAATGAAAGCCTATAATCTCGTTCAAACGAATAATAATAAAAATAACACTGACATTTAGGTCCATTCACAATCACATGTTAATACTCCCTATGTTTTGGCCATCCTTAAATCAAATCCTATATACTTATGTCACAATTCTTTGATCAAGGCTTCTGGACCTTAGATCTTATCCCTGCTCCAACCACTGCAGATTTGAAGAATAAAGAAGAGTACAAAAGATGAAAGACCAAAAACACGAACTTACGAGGGACAAAACAAAAACACATGTAATTCCACCTTCATTATAAATCTAAATCAAAGCTTTATAAACTGACAACAAAAGTTGAGATGGCCGAGTTGGTCTAAGGCGCCAGATTAAGGTTCTGGTCCGAAAGGGCGTGGGTTCAAATCCCACTCTCAACATTTCTGTTTTTTTTTTTTTTTCTTTTTTTGGCAATTTCATAATTTCATAATTTTTTTTTTCTTTCGCTATCAGATTTGTAGGACCTGGTTTATTTAAAAAGTAAAACAACGTGTTTGTCACCAAGTCATGGACCTTAATTTTAGTATTACTCCATTATTCTATTCTCCTCTGCATATGTGTTTGTTAGTCCTTAGGTTGTTCTGTACAACTTGGTGTTTACTTTGCTTACTCAAATTTATATTCTGGAAACTCCAAAAACACACCAGGTGTGCACATGATATATTATCTATTCAAAGACAGATCACACATATTTTCTTACAAGCGCCCCGGTATCGGATTATTCTCAACTTTCAGCTGTAAGCTTACAAACTGGAAAGTATCATTTTTTAACTCGTGAAGATAGATGTGTTCATTTCGACTAAACTAACACAATTAAACAAGCAGTGAATGAATGGTAAATATGTGATCGAAAAAGTAAGTTACAAAACCGGACAGGATTAGACTGACCTGAATACGAAACACAGCAAGTCAATTATACATTTGAATTCAGATAGTTGAAATGGCATACAAACTAAACTAATACAGTAACTAAAAAATTGTTGTCCGAGAGTGACAATTGATAAAGAAAGAAAAACTGGGTGCATGATAGTATGAAGCCTAGATTTACTTGCATTTAGAAGATAACAAGTTCAACTATGGTGGATTAGTGGTACCACAAATGAAACCATGATCATGAGAATATAAAATGGACCGGATTTGGGATGTCAAACTTCAAATTCGAAGCTGTTCAACTGTATCAAATGAAGCCAAAGTAATCAACAAGTTTCAATTCTATCAACACCAGAGTTCGCAAGCACTAACTTCACAATACTCAATACTCAACAGGAAAGAACTTAAACAAAATACTCCAAGTATAACAATGTTGGATTTGAACAATTTCTCTGAAAGTTTGTAAAATTAGCATGTCAAGAAACAACAGACATTACAAAGGGAAATCAAATATTCCCAGGATGAACAAAACCAGAAACAACAGTACAAATGTACAACAACAACAACAGAAGCAGAAATTAGTCACCCAAAGAGCAAGATATGCATAATTTTCAGCAGTGGAATTTGAGCTAATTCAAGCCCAAATTAGTTGGTATAAATCTAAAAACTCTACCTTTCTTAGCTCAAATTGTCAATCAAATTTACAACAAAATCAATCAAATTCAAATTCAAACCACCCTGGCATAAGTGGGTCTCAAGGGCTGACCTTCAACAACCGAAACCAACCCACTATCAACCGCATCATCTTCATCCAAGAACAGCTCATCAATACTCCGAAACACACCGTGTAATCCCAAAATCACCACCGCAACCCCGAACGAAACCAACACATTAACCCCGACACGGGTAAGCACCAGCGCCACGACCGTGACCAAACTCAGCACCACAAGAACAATCCGATCATCCACTGTTCGACCAATAACAACAATCGGCTCGGTCCTGGAGAAGAACAGGAGGAGCCAGAGGAGGAAGAGAGCCAAGAAGACGATCATGGAAACCGGGTGCCATAGGAGGCTGAGGAAGACGAGGAGGAGAGAGATGAGGGTGTAGTTGAAGCGGAAGTAGTTGGCGTTGCGGCGGAGGCGGGACATGGCGTCGGAGTAGGAGGCGGGAAGAGAGAGGGAGGAGAGAGAGAGGAATTCGCGCCATGGGCGGAGGTGAGAGATTAGGGTTTTGGTGTTGGTGGTGGCGCGTGTGATGAAGGTGGCGTAAGGGGAGGTGGAGTCGGCGGAGTAGGCGGCGCTTGTGGTGGTGGTGGTGGTGGATGGGAGTGTGCCATAGGTGGCGGTGGTGGGTTTTGACGACATTGGAGAAGGAGGAGGGAGGAGAGAGAAAATGGGGAGTTTTTTTTTCTTGGGATGAAGAGAAATGAGGTGGACTTGTGGGGTGGTACAGGGGAGAGTGGGCTAGTTTAACAGTGATGTTATATGTAATGGGCTTTGGAAGTTTTTTTTTTTTTGTCAAGACCACGATCAAACATTCAAAGTCCAGTTCATATGTCACATCTCCTCAAAAAATAAAAAAATATAAATTAGAAATTCCTCAGTAGAGGTGCTATTGTTGGGGGCTCGCCCTTGTGGCTCGTCCTCTATATACTTGTAGTGGAAGCAGTAGGTTTATGTGAAGACTAAAGGTGTTTGAGTGACTAGATCTATGGGTTTTAGAAATATCATTAGGGTGACAATCTAGCAGTTATTAAGGCTATAAGAGTTGAATGGCATAATCCTTGTGAGATTGAAAACATTATTATTGATACTCGTAAGACATGCACTTTTTTTACAATGTTTGAGCTGCTTCATTATTTCAGAGAAACGAATTTCAGTGGCAAATTTCATGGCTAATATTGGTCATTCTATACCTCAACTTCTTTGGTTGAATTCTTTAGATGAGGTTTTAACTGAGTTCTTGGTTAAAGACTCTTGAGTTAATCATTGCTTAGGATTACCTGGCTTTCTTGCCTTTACAAAAAAAAAAAAATTAAAAAAAAAATATGAGGCTAGTGATATATTACGGGATAGAAAAGGGGTGCTTTTATTATAAAAGTAGTACTTCTAAGAGTTTTAGGAACTACCCCCTCCGTCCCGTAATTAGCTTTCAAAAATACCATATTTTTTGCCCCAAAATTAGCTTTCAGAACCCATAAAATCCCATAACTTTTCTACAATACCCCTCCACTAACTCACAACTATAATAAAAAAAATATATACTCTCTCTCCAATCACTTTATCTCTCCAATCACACACTCTCTCTTTCTATTATTTTATTCTCTCCCAATAATATCTCTCTCTATTACTTTAATCTCTCACAAAAACTTCCCCTTCTATTTTTTATTCCCTCTATTAGTGTATGGGCAAATTTGTCTAAAAAGATTCATCTAAAATCTTACACCCTCTCCATTTTTGAAAGCTAATTTCGGGACAGAGAGAGTACTATCTATGTTGATTGTATTGTAATATTCATTGATGAATACTCAAAACCAAGATGAACAGATAAAGAGAAGAACAAGATGCAAAGAGAAGAACTAGAGAGGAGATTGATTGTATTGATAATGTGTTGATCTCTAATACATCATCAAGACTATATAGAAATTCTAGGTAGCCATGTTAGCATACAAGCAAAACAAAATAATGTAGGAAAATTGGTTGGGAATAATCTAACCTTTCATCCAGTTGTAAAAAATAATCTCATCTTTCATATATGCATGGAATAATCCCACATTTCACCTTTGTTGCACGAAATGGTCCCAGGCTAACTTTGTTAACATTTGCGTTTGAAAATGAAGACGTGCGTTGACTTGTGCTATTTTGCGATTTTCTTTGATTTTTTTTTCAACAATTTTATTTCTANAAAATAGCACAAGTCAATGCCACGTCACCACTTTCAAACGGAAATGTTAACAGTGTTAGTTTGGGACCATTTCATGAAACAAAGGGGAAAGGTGGGATTATTCCATGCAAATATGAAAGATCGGATTATTTTCTGCAAATGGGTGAAAGGTTAGATTATTCCCAACTAATTTTCCTAACAGAAATATATAACAAACTTTTAACTAACTTAGACAGCTCGATAAGAGTCCTAACGGACTGAGACATAGATAACTAACATCAATTAAGGTATAAATATAGGAGTATATTTCATACAGGACAGAAAAACACGATAACACTAGTAGTACTTATATTACAAAAGTGGTAATGCTAATGCTAATGCTAATCCCTCATCATGTGATTCTTTCTCATGGAAAAGAGAATCATTCGCTATCATTGGTGGGGGAATTGGTTAAAAGTTATATTCCAAACCAATTTGTGAGTGTTCATAGTATGAAAAAATCACTGGACGTTATTCATTTACTTAGTTAGTACAACACAGCTCATACAAGCCAGGTTCGAGGCTCGAGATGAATTGGGTGAAGTAAGGGCTATGCTAAATAATGAAATCACTCCTTTCATTTTTTTATTATCCAAACATTAGGAAAATATTGTAAATCAATATTAGCATGATATCTTGTTTTCACATAGATTTCTCGTTGATGGGGTCGCTTAAATTATATCAAGCTATATTGCCAAACTTAGCATATGAAACTAGAAATTTAATTGAATAGTTACATTGCCCAACTTCTTGATAACCAGCAATGACAACAGTATTAATGAATTGAGTATTTGTTCAATGTGATTTCTTGGACTTTTAGCTTCTTCCACTCGTATTTTCTTGTTGGATCTTCAAATTCTAACCTGAGTTCAAATCTTAGAAACTAAAATCAATAGAGGAAAGAGAGATGTGAAAGAAAGAAGCTCTCAAACATTAAGCCAAATGTTCTTATTAGTAAAAAGTTGTGTGTAAGCATAATAATATGTAGGAAATGTATTTGTATACTATATTCTCGTGTTATTTTCGTTGATTTCAATAAAATCAACAAAAATTAATAAAATTGATAAAAATCAACAAATTCAAAATTTACTCAATAAAAAGCAACAAAAACCGGTAAAGTCAACAAAGTTCAACATAAATTAAACAACCAACAACAAATATAAACAAACATAACATGATAACATGAACATAATGAAAGCCTTATTGTACATATACAAAGACTGTATATATGTAGTATCAAAGTCAATGTCATGTATCATCTGAACAAACAGCAAATTACACAAAACCCACAAGGAAAAATCATCTAAAATTCATCCTTAAAGACTTGGAGATTGCGCTATGCTTGAAATCCACAGCTCCAAGCGCTTTCCGCTTTCGGTTTTTGGGTTCCGAGACGAGATCGCAGCCAATCAGAGGAAGAAGCAAGCTGGATTGATCAGATGATAACAAATTGAAATCGAAGAGATTAGTGATGTCTTGAAGTGGCTTTCGGGTTGAAATTCTGCGGTATTTGGTGACGCCCTTGCTCTGAACTGCAACTGGGTTTGTAATTCGCTTTGAAACAATTGGTGGGATCTGGATGTTCTCCTTGTTTGAAGAACCCTCCATTGTTACTCAGATTCAGAGTAAGAGAGAGAGAGAGAGAGAGAGTATTTGGTGGGTGATGATGGAGAATTATAAGAAGTGAAAATGGTGGAGGAAAATCCGAAAATGAAATAATTTGAAAATTTGGAGGGTTTTTGAGAGGTTTTCATTTTTGATTCATTCAAATTTTCATGGTTTCTGAAATGTTTTGAAAGTTTTGAGAGCATGTGATGAGTTTCTTCTGACTTGAGAGGTTTTTTTTTGCGAGTTGGTGGGAGATTCAAATTTGAGGTTATTTTAGTACTGTACAAGAAAGCGAATATTTAAGGGTGATATAAATGCAAAAGATTCCCAATGTTTTGAAATGTTGAAGACATTACTGTACTGTTGAGATGATTTTTTTTATTTTTTTTTTTTTGTTTTTAAATGAGTGCAGCAGAAGAAGAAGGGGAAATTTTGATTTTGGCGCGGTTTTGTGTAAATGTGGGTGGCGCGCAACATTGAGTTCCAAAAATGATTGGCGTTTGGCAGGGCTACACTAACACTATACACTCTTGGATACTTTCCCACCCTAAAAGAATAGATGCCTTTCTCAATGTGCCTACTTGGCTACTTTGGACAATGTCATCATCACTCATTACCTAAATTACTACTTCATGTCCAAATTTAAAAAATAAAATAACATAAAAAAGATGATTATTTGTCGGATTTTATTTTATTAGAGATTAGAATTTAATTGATTTCAAGTGTAGATTATAGGGTAGTAAAATTTCGATGTTTGAAATAAGACAAAAATGTGGGGGGTAATTACATTATCATCATTGGTTAATGTTTATCTAATGATGGAATCTCACTAGAAGAGTATGTATATTTACTATTGTACTTGAAATACGAGCGAATTGTGACAATTTTAATAATCCAAATGAAATTCCCACCAAATAAGATCACATCTCTTATGTTACTCAAACTCTTCATTTTATTTCAAGTACCCACGTCGAATGCTCATCGCTACACGATAGGTATAGACACTTGTCATTTCATTTTAGGGTCAAAAGCTCACAAAATTCTCTAACAAATAACGAGTCTGCCACTTAGACACATATCCATATCCAACACTTGTAATTGAATCCAAAAAACGTATCACGTCTCTAATATGAACTATCCTCAATTTTCAGTCCCCAACAAAATTCAAACCCTCTTGAAAATATAGTTTTTTGAAGAAGTGTAAGGCCTTTGAGAATTTTAATGTTTTTCATACTTTAGAATGCCTTCATACATGTAAATTTAATAAAGATATGGACTAAATGAGAAAAATATAATGCTATCCATATTTCTCCGCTGATCATATGATATACATATATTTTTTTAGGCCAATTTTTTTTTGTTACCACATGAGATTTGCTAACTAGTCACTACTAGTACTACTTACAGGTAAACATCAATCTCATTGCGTAATAACCTAATTACAAGATAAAACTTTGTAAGTGCCATAAGATGGATTGTAACTACAAAATTAAATCACACCAGAAGAGTAATCAATGAATTAAAATACTCCATTTGTGCTTTGTTTTATTGAAAAGACATTACCAGTATATATCATTGTATCAAAAATACTTTCTATATTTGTATGATTCTATCTATGAAACTTGTCATCGAAAATTCTTCCTAAGAGATTTAGAAATGGCGCTATGTTTCGAATCAGCATCTTGAAGTGCCTTCCGTTTCCGGGGAATCGAATCCGAGACGAGGCAGTCCAAAGACAGGAAAGGAAGCAGAGGAAATGCTAAGCTTGATTCATCTGCTTCCGCTGACAATGAATTGAAGTTGAAGAGGTGAGTGATATCCTGAAGCGGCTTTCGGGTCCGAATTCTTCGAGATTTGGCGATGCCCTTGCTTTGAACTGGAACTGGGCTTGTGATTTGCTTTGATGAAAATGGTGGGATGTTCTCCTTGTTTGAAGAAAACTCCATCTTCATTGCTTCTCAGCTACAGTCTACAGAGTAAGAGAGAGAGAGAAAGAGAGAGAGAGAGAGAGGGTGTGGTTGATTGAATGATGGGGATTTGAAGGATTTGGGGATAAATAGGAAGTGGAAGAAGAAAGAAAAGAGAGGGAAGTTTTTGTTTCATTTTGAGTTTTGGGTTTGAGTTTTGTTTCATTTTGATGGTCCTCAAAATCTTGAAAAAGTTTGGATGAATTGTGAAGTCTGACAATGACAATTAAACAAAAAATTTGTGTTGGTGGGGAAAAATGAAATGAGCGAGGGAGGGAGATTTGAACTGAACATGGGGTAAACCGTATACTTGGAAATAGGATTTATTTATTTATTTTTTTTTTTTTTTGAGTGTTTGACTTGTAAAATGAGCGGCGCACTTGTGAGATTTAGCGCCTTTTCAGTTTACGCCCGCCGGCCCGGTAACAAAATCCAGTATTTGGATCCATATTTGTGAGTACTAGGGATGAGCAAACCAGGTATCCACCTATTATTTTAGGAATCGGAATTGGAACCAGTTGTAACCGGTTCCTAAAAATAGGATTCCACAAAATTTGGAACCGGAACCGGAACCGATAAGACCGGTTCCGCTTCCAGGTACCCAGTTTTTTACTAAATTTTTATATAATGTTCAATTTATTAATAAAAAGACATATTAATTAAAGTATATAATTATATTGATAATTTTGTTTTGCAATTACAAACCAAAATCTGAATTTTAAAACTAAATATTACAAATATTGATAATTAAACATGAAAAGAATTACTTAAATTTAGGTTTATGTCTTTTAAATGTTATAATTAACCTTTAAAGGAACGAGTACTGGGTACCCAACCGGTTCCGGTTCCTAATATTTGGAACCGGAACCGATGAGACCAATTCCGGTTCCTACCCGCCGGTTCTAAACCGGTTTCGAATCTGGTTCCGGATACCCCAATTCTTTGCTCACCCTTAGTGAGTACTCCTATTTAGACGACCTAAATCAGGAGTGAATACAAAGCGATTATATGATTGATTTTTGTGTTTTATCAACTTATAGGTTGTATTTTCACAACTAGGGGATTTATGTTTACTTTTAAATTGTGTCAAATTATCTCTAAATCATTAAAATATCACCTATAGATTGGATTAGCCAATGTTGGTTTGACAGTTGCATAATAGTACTACATATTTTTAAGAGTTAATTTTATTTTTTATTTTTTTTGGTGAGGAAGGGGTGATTTTAAATGGTTTAAGAGTTACGATGATGTTGACAAATAGTGGGGGTGAGATTTAAATAATTAACCATGATTACGATTTAAGAGTCAAATAAAACAATTTATGACGAGTATGTTTATTTCATCGTTTCAATTATGCATTCACCACAGTTTCACAACTTTATATTTTTCTCTAACATATTATTTTTAATTAGTTATGTTCAGTTAAATGAACACACCTTATGGGAAGAATATTTTGATTAAGCTCAATTACATTAAAAAAAAAAACTAAATACGTTGAAACTTTATATGTTGATGTTTAGTGGGAAATACAAAAGAAAATGTCTTAAACCGATCATGATATGCACCATTCTACAATAATTAAAGGATACCAATACACATCTTGCTAAATTAATTGAATAAAAAGGATTTGGCTACTAATTATACAAGTTTTAAGTTTTTTTTTTTTTTTGTAACATAAAATATTTTATTTGGATCCTAAATACATTATCTAATCTTAGGTTCCAATAAGTCAAACTTTCTTACCTTCATAAAAGAGAGTTATTGAAACACATAATATTCCGTGCCACGATGTTACCCATTTCCAATGAAGATAATTTGAGGTTCCTTATGTGTTATATCTTCTACATCTTCTATTGGTTGCTCATATAGAATCTGAAAGCGGTCCTGAAAGAGAAAACCATTATAAGTAGGAGCAGTGTGATTTTTTTTTCCCTCTCATATTAGTATATATGCTTCTACCATTGTTGCTGAGCAATGCCTTGAAATTTTTGAATTGCATCCATCAAGCCAAATCTCTGGCTATGTATTGATCATATCAGTTTCCTTATCACGAACCCTATGCTTCTTTGTAACCCAGGTTCTCTTACCAGTTTCTTCCTACAATTCTCCTTAATGTGCCCATGCATATTGATGACAATAATGAGTACAAGGGAAGACTTCCATTCACAGTCCATTAATTGCTCAATTAAAGCCGCCTTTTATTATGAAATTAAACCTTGGCATGTAGTTAAACTCCGCTTTAAACCTTAACTAGTATATGGAGAAAGTTTTATGAAAAATATGTTTAATTGATGTTGATAAATGATAATTAATTCAAGCCCCTCAATATTAATATAGAGAATAAAGTAACTAAGAACCATTAATTGTGTGTAATTTATTATGACATGTTTTTTCGTTGTTACCACTATTATGTAATCCATTCCATTCCAATTCATTATCTTGTTAAATTTTATTTTGTTCTATTATGCAAGTTATTTTTGTTCTATTATTGTTTAAAATAACTCAAATATTACACCTTCCATAAGTTGATACGTGTGAAATTACTTGTTATTATTCATCATTGATTAAGTAATAATATAACTTCAATTTTGAATTTGTGAGAGGGATTTAGGCGGGAAACAATGTGGTGCGGGGATTTGGCAAATCGAGCCCTCTCATCACTCGAACCACATTGCTTTAATATATAGTATTGATTAATAATCTAGCATAATCAATTCACTATTTCTGCTATGTGAGATTGTCTACCATTAAACGATAACCCACCAAACTCTCAATTTTGTTTAAATTCGAGGGCCTCTAATATTTCACATCAAGGCGATGCTAGGAAACTTTACTAGATTGAGACAGTAACAACTAACAAGTCTTTCCTCATCAAAGTTAGTGTCGGATGTCTATCTTTATTTCTGTATTTTTGAAAAGGCAAGATATTCCAAGTGTTTTTCACCAACATACTGATAAAAAACGAGTCATCAGATCACAAACAAACAACCAAAACTTAGTCTATTGCAAAAGAAAAAAAGAACTGGAACAGCCAAGGTTCTTCTACACCGTGAAGGAACTTCTCCACCTAGTAAAAGAGTCGCGAGCCATGTACCACGAAAAGGGGAGAAGGTGGGGTTCAAATATGGAAAAGAGCAAAAGAAACCAGCAACTTCTCAACCCATCTCCGCCCACCTCGCCTATGCTCAGATCCGCTCCCACCGGGCACCACCTCAACCGACTCTGTCTGGGACCGAATGATGGTCCCGCAAGCGCACTAACTATTGAAGTAGTAAAAAGTTATCGTATCCACAGGGACTCTATACTAAGCAGTAGGCTATATAATGGTTAAACGATCTAAACCGATTAGGAATTGATTAGAAGGCGATTAATGACCTAAAGCAAACTAAAACTAACGGACGATTAACTGATGATGAGAATGGAAACTAAATCAAATGAGATAAGTACTAGGATGGGACGTCGCCACCAAGTGTATCGACCATGCTAATTAAGACCCAACACCCCTACTAGATTATCGACCCAAGAAGAGCACTACTACAATTATCCTACCCTCTTTCAAGGAATATGAAGTACTTAACCACATCAACAACCCTATTTCTAGGCATCGTCTACATAATCATTAAGTGCGGTAGTAGAGAGAAATCTCAAAGGATTATGACTCATTTTCATGAAGTCAAACCCTATGTTCAAGCTTAGTTGTCCAACACCCATTACTATTTTTCAATAGGTAACGAGTATCTAAAATAGACAAAATGGTGATCAAGCATTTTATCGAACATGTAGCATGCTAAACTTAAATCAAGGGGAAAGTGAGAATCAAGGAGGGATTGGGGTCATTTGAGCATGATCAACACATAATGAGGCTAATTCCCCATCCTAGTATAGATAACTACTCACTAATCATGGATTGAGTCAAACAAAATATCATTTCATTCAAAGTAAAACCCATAATCAAGAGTAAATTCAAGTACTAATAAAAAATAAAGAGAGATTAGAGTGAGGAATCTTACAACCAAGTAGATAATCTCCTTAATCCAAGCTATCCTAAGATTAATTAAAGAAAATGTAGTAATTTTGAACTAAGAAATTACAAGAAAAATAGGAAAAATTGCTAAAGAGAGAAAGCTGTCTCCAAAAAGGTTTCTAGGTCGGCTCCCCACCATTTCCAAATTAGGGTAAACGTTTTTATAGACTTGGACACGTGGCATCAATGTCTCTAAGAGGGGAGAGGGAGGAAAACGGGCATTTCCTGGG
>BSSO01000221.1:0-40396 GCA_030267885.1 Mesembryanthemum crystallinum
CTTTAGATTACAGAACCCTACTTAAATGCCAGTACTTTATTGTTAATTGCCTAATATACTTGTTACAGGTAGAGCTTCTAAGATGCTGTTTTTCTCATATGCAAGAAATAAAGCCTGGGATATATGTTACATACAAAGGGGATTTCTTTGACTGGCCATTTTTAGAGCAGCCCATCATGGTTTGAAAATGAGCGATGTATGTATCTTGTTTCTGTTTTGCTTATGTGATTCATGTCATTTGATGTCACTCTAATGTTATAATCTAAATTTCTTCAAAATAATTATCCATGTTGCCTGTTGGGAGCATAATCCCTTCTAATTTTAGATTACTCTTAGATTTTTCCATTTTTAATTTAGGTATATTCTTTGTTTGAACATTGCAGGAGATTGGCTTTCAGTGTAACTTGGTTCAAGGTAAATGTCGTTCCACATTTTTTTGTCATCTGTATTGCTTCGCATGGGTAAAGCGTGATAGCTATCTCTCTCAGGGGAGTCAGGGCCTGAAGGTGAACCATTAGTCCCTTGATGTTCTTCTAGTTGTCTAAGTTGCAAGATTACTACAATCAGAATCATACTCAGGATTCTCCATGTTTCCTTTAATTGGGCTGTAGGATAAGAAGAATTAGGAATATAACGAAGCAGAAAGCTGCTTCGTACAAACATTCTGCGATAGACCTCTTTTGTGCTCCCTCATTCTCTCTTTCTCTAAACTTTTATCTCATCTTCACAGGTTTGGCTTGTGCTGCACTGCTGTAGTATGATTTTGATTTATGTGTAGTTTGTTTGTGTTGGCATTCTATGGTACTTGAACTTGGTTAGTAAGTGTCTAATAAAGGTAGTGTCCATGTATTGGGCTTCTTTTTTTTTTTTTTGAAATTTTCTGCGTGTTTTGGCCTAAAACGAAGCATCAAATTTTTGTGCCTTTGTGGAAGTGTCGACTCTGTCACACGAGTACTTAAGGTCAAGTGGAATGCAAGTAACAAGTTAGCAGGATTCTTCAGTTCATGTACGGTTTTCTATTACATATCTTATTCATCATTGGTTAGTGGTGATAAGAATGTAGAGCAAACTTGAATCTAATTTCATGTCTATCGCTAAAGCCTAAAGGTGTGACATAGATGCTATGTATATAAGATGTGATGGTTGTCTGTTTCCTCCCCTTGAACAGCAATACTAAAATTATGTGTACTAGTGTTAAGGGTGCCACGTTCCACTTTCTTTCTCGCTTCTCTCCTGCATCATTCCTTCTTCTTCTTGTTTCATACATTGTCAAGGAACTTTACATTTGAGAGATGTGAAGTATAAAGAGGAACATGATTTAAAAAACAAGAACAGTTTGTTTTGAATCCTTTTGTAGTACTATGCATGACCAATTATCACTTAGATCGCCAAAGGTTTGTCCTTCCCTTTATGTAGATGATGAATTAGTAATTGTTTGGTGTGTGCTTCCTGTCCTCCACAATGTGGCTTTGGTTTCAGAGTTTTACCTAGGTACTTGCTGTACTTGCCTAGGAAATGGAGGTGACACATCAACCTTAGAGGTCGTTCTATAATCATGAATACATCTGACACCTTAGAGGTCGAAGATCATTTTATACATTGTTATCACAAAATTACTTGATGAGGATTCAGTTTGTAACATAATGAGAGGGTATGTTGGCTTATAGCATTTTGTCATTTTATGATCTATTATTGTTAAATTTCTAAACAGAATAGTAACGTGTTCTCTCATTTTGGTTGTACTTTAGGCAGTTACCAAGGTCAAATTAGGTTATGATCCCCTAGAGGTAATCCTGAAGACACAGTTCGTTTTGCAATGGAAAAGCCTCTGGTATGATTTTTTTCTTAATTATTACCTTTTGCCCAGAACTGTCAATGTCTACTGCTGTTTACACTGTGTTTGGCTCATAAACTGTACTGTAAGCATGGAACTAAATCTTGTTCTTTAGTACTTTGCGAAAATTGATAGTGCATTGTGGTAGCTGGGAAACATCCAGCCTAAACTGTTCTACTATCATTTTAATTTACTAGACTATTACAATATCAACACCCGACTACGTTCAATATCATTTTAGACGGGTTCACGTGCCTACATGCTACTCTAAATCCTAAGAATTGAATTGTTATGTTGTGCTCTTATTAGTTATGAGAGGTGTATATATCACTATACTGTGTGAGTAAAACTTTGATGTCTATTAGCATGAGAGCCACAAAAAAATGATGCAATATTTGTCTGATCTAAGTCTTCTAATCAAAGCTGATTTCAGTCCAAGCAACATTTGATTTGGCCATACCATGTTTTGCCCTTCACGATTAATTTTAACCCAGCTTCAACCAATATTACTTTCACCCTGGTAGCCATTGTTATTTAACTACAACAAAAATGAAAGCACAGCCGTTTCCATCACAAAGCATGCCTTCATCTTAATAAATATGTTCATTGTACAATGGAAAATTACGAAAAAGTTGCTCCTCAACAGAGACTAAGGTTTCCTTTCAAAAGGACAAAAGAATACAATACCAGGTGAAGTTAAAGCAAAGACATAGAAGACCACAAACTCATTGTTCAACCAAAAGCAAATTTGTTACGAAACAAATTGTGAAATGAATATTTTCTGAATGATGTTTCATGTCAAATTTGTTTGTAAATTCTGTCTTTTGATTGGCCATGCTGTTAAAATCTTATCTATTCGCATTATCGTCACTGCAAATTCTTTCTTGTGTATCTTCAAAACTTTCATGCAGATGTTGGCCTCATATTCTGTTTCTGATGCTGTTGCAACTTATAACCTGTACATAACCTATGTTCATCCTTTCATATTCTCCCTCGCTACTATAATACCCATGTCGCCAGATGAGGTTTTGCGCAAATGAAGTGGAACTGTTTGTGAGATGCTTCTGATGGTCTAGGTCAGTGCTTGAGGCATATTTTGTGAATATCTGCAAGTTATAAGTAATACTAAGAATACACTGTTTTGTGACTTCTACAGGCATTCAAGGCAAATGTTGTCTGCCCTAACTAACACCAATCTGAACCGAAAAAGTTCTACAAGAGTAAACTTTTGGTGTGTTTAGATCTGATCTCCCAAGCGGCTTCAAGCTTGAACCGTCTGCTGATAGGTTAGTCTTCATGTCTGCTGATAGGTTAGTCTTCATTTGGTTTCTGATCATACAGATGATGGGCCTGCATTTATTCCTCTCCAGCTCTACAAGAAGCTTCTTATCTTTGAAATAAAGCTCTACCAGAAACATGAGTTTAACGTTTGTCTATATAATCATATTCATATGACCAGCTGTCACAAGGTTTTCCAGATTTACTTGTTCCTTTCCCGACTAAACCAAAATTTGATATGAATGAACTCTAAAAACTGATTTAATAGTCTCTTCAGATGTTATTACCTATGCAATTAACTTTGTGGCTTTGATCAGCTGTTTCTTGCCAGTGTGCACCTATCTGGCCACTCTACATGGGCAAACTTACTCACTTTACTAACTGATTGGCCGACGCTTTCAATTCTCAGCAACTGATTGGCAACCTTGATCGTGATCTGCAATATGCTATTAGTGGAGGGTAAGATGAAATCCAAGTACATGCGACCGACTCATGAAATCATTGGTGTGGAACTCTGAAGTGTTTTGTTATTTCTGATCCTAGAATTGGATCGTAATTGACTTGTTATTGATTGTATGGGTTTAGGTTAGTTTGGCTACACACTTTGAAGTTCCAATCAGAACCATTAACCCCATAATTTCACCTCACCATCCTAGGCTCAACACCTAACGAAAAGACAAACATTATTCATTATCTCGAAGCAAATTCTTGAGTATACCCGTCTAATCATTACGAGTATTTTAACATTAGTATTAAAGTAATTTAATTTTTCCAAACTATCAATATTTTTTTTTTTTTGTATAATAGCTCAAAAATCAATGTACTTTGAACTACAAACTATGGATCATATGTTTGTTACCTTTACTTTTTAGGGCAATTGTTAGTTTTACTCGAACAAGTGAATGATACAATAGTTGTGGCAATATATGGGAGAATATCCTCAATGTAATAGCTGGAAAACTTTCAGACTGATTATCAAATCTCAAGAGGTTTTAAATTATGACAAAGTTATGCATTATTGAACTTTCGTAATAAGTGAGAATACCCAATAACTAAGCACTGTAAGACATTCTTGTAATGAAGTTTTATTTTAGTGCGTGGTTAAGTTTAAGGTATCTTATCTTTACAGGTATAAAATTCAAATTCATATATATTTCTAGATTTAATTGTCATATATATTACTTTGATATGTCCAGAAAATAATATAGACTATAAATTGAACTATATTTCTATATATTAAGACAATTAAGCCAACTCTTGAGGAGGAGTTGGTGTCAACATTATGAACTGCCATATTTACCCTTAATATATATATATAATATAAAATGAATTTCAATAACTTCCCCTCCTCTAAGTTTCCTCTATCTTTCTCTTTCCTATCTATTTTCACTTTAATTTCTTATTTAAAAATTATCTAAACATATTATACCAATGTACTATCAATATATTATTATATTTTTTTTTTTTTTACAATTATGTACGCATTGCGTGCTAGACAATACTAGTATGGTTTATTTCCAACCGATGTGTATAAGTTGGGTTTTAATTTTAAAATTAAACCGTAACACTATGTAATTAACAACTAACAACTATTTTTGAATGAGATTATACATTTATGTTGTATCAATGATATTGTGATAATGGGATTGTAATCACAACATGGTTAGCTAGAATCTACTCAACAACATTGTGATTGGCCTATTACCTTATATGGAAGGGTGGATGATACACGCACTTAAACAACCTATTATGATAATCTAATATCAAAACATATGGACAAAGTCAACTCATTTCTTTAATCTTTATTTAGCTACACACACAAAAACAAAAAAAAAATAATAAATAAATAAAAAAATAAGACGTGCATGCATGGTTTTATATGGTCGTGTACTCGTGTTGCTTTCTTTCTCTTTCCGTTGTATTAATATAAATTCGTATTAGATTAGTGAAAATCGTATGTTCATTCCTAACATGGAACTCATTAAAATATGGGTATTACTATGTAATGATTTAAAAAAATTAAATAAAAATAAATAAATTAATTAAATGGTTATAGTCGTGTCCTGTGTGCTTTAATCTAATTAAAGTCCTATACAACATAAATATATATTTGAGCCTATTATTAGTTGATTAATAAGAACATGTATGTATGCAAAATGTGGACCTGCTACTATCATATACTGTAGTACAAGCCAATGATTCTTTGGCTTCGTAGTTTACATACATCTATCTAGTATTTTTTGAAATCTCATTGAAAGGTTAAAACACAAGCAAAAGATGAAATAATGAATTTTTCAATTGTAAACTTAATTAGTGGGAGAGTAATGAGTTGGAAATCAAAGTCCTACAATGATGATTGAACAAGAAGGAATATGTTGACGAGAATGGGATAATGCAAAATCATTGAGGATCATTGTGATCATCAGTACTTGGAACTAAGAGTACGTGATTTATAATGTTAATCACTCATTTTCCATGCATTACCCAAATGCTATTATGCTCATCTAAAGAATAACACTTATGTAGTGGTTAACAATTTTTATTTGGATAAAAGTTTGGTTGAGATAGTCTCATCGTAGAATGATTTAACTTTCAAATTGTTTTAAGGTGACAAATTTTGTTCACGACTAGTGTTTCTTCTGTTACCAAAACATCTTTTGGTTAATTCAATATGTAGTTATGCTTTATGAAAAAAGAAAATAAAGGGGAACCCATGCCCCATTTACTTTCACATTTTACATGCAATATGAAGAAGGAAAAAATGTCGGTAAATTATAAAGTGAGCTTGGATCTAAAAAATATAGGTGCATCAAACCTCGCTAAAATATTTGATTGATTTTGCCCTTTTCACTCACGAATACACCTATAGGTATTGGTTAGTGATGTTTATTCCTTGTACCTTCCTCCCTCATACAAATTAATCTCTTGATCTAGATTTGGAGATTGAATACCCATTTTACAAACTTCTAGTTGTAAAAGAGGGTTGTCTATTACAACTAGTCAGATAATTTATTTTTTATTTTTTTCCGATTAGTCAGATAATTTACACTCCCTCTATTTTTCTAAAAGTGTTCATTTTAGATTTACGTGTCTAAGTTTGACAATTAATTTATGAAATAAACACTTTAATTCACAATATGGAAAAATATAGGTTAAATTCGTATCAGATAAAATTTTGGTTATATATATAGAAAAATGATAATGGTCAAATTTCGACCTTGAGAGAGAAAACGACACTAAAAAAAATAGAGAGAGTAGATGGTAAATAAAAATTGATCTAAAGTATATATTATTATCTAGTAAAAATACATATTGCTCTTCAACACCACTACTAGTAGAAGCCTAAATTCAAAAATTTAAGAAAGTCATGAGGAGCAAAGAATAATAAGGTGAAAGATGAGGGAGCAAAGAGGTAAATATGGTAAAATATGTTGGCACACCCTTTATGATGGTGAAATCCAAGCAATCCATTTGGGTCCCCCTACCTTCCCATTTGGCAGGTCCACTGTTTTGTACTACTCCTACTACTACTGTATCTTGTGTTCTTGTAAGTTGTATGTGTGTCAAACTATCATCTCGCGATACGAGAAATGTATGTTTATCTCACGAGAATTAGTTAGAGAGAGTAAGTATTGTACTAAATTAAGGGGGAAGAATTATCAACTCCCAGTCCCACCATCATTTGCGCGGGAATCCTAGGTAGCATGACTCATAAAATGATGCGTTTTACCCGTTCTTGTTCACATACAGTCATACAATTAATCCCATAAGTGTATGTTCTCTTCATTTTGTTTATCTTCCAAATGAAAGCATTCTATTATGAAATTATAGTGCATACAAGGAATGATATACCAATCAACTTAATTGAAATCATGTTAATGAGTTGAATAACATACAATTATGATATAATCATGAAATTCTACTTATAATTGTTTTATCCCATGCTATCTTAATAAATTTATGATAGACGACATATTCAATAAGATACTAAGATATACTCCATATCATAAGCAAATAACAAAAGCTAAATTAATCTAAAATAAATTTGTATATAGCATAATAATACTTGACCCTTTGTCATCTACTATCGTTGTGCAATCAACAGATCAAAAATAACTAGCCATATGAGGATGTGGTAACTCATAATAAAATTTTAAAATTATGTCAAATTTTGACTATGTGAATTAGAATGAAGAAAACACTTTGTTTTTCTTTTTTTTGGGGGGGGGGGGGGAGGGGTGTTACTAGAGAAACCTTTGATTTATAGCAAAGGTGCTAAACATAATTAATCACTTAAAGGTAAGAAATCACTTTCTGTCAATGGAAAATACCATATTAATCATATGTTTCTCTAATTCTCCTTATACACTCCATTGACTATGTAAATCATTGAGTGGGGGGCAAGACATTGAATCCATCAGAAAATTGCATAATTGGAATTGGAGTGGTGGTGAACTTAATCATAGTGGGGGTTGAATTACTTGGCGTGAACTCTCACGCAATGTCAATATAACAATGTCACGTTACAGCCCGGCAATCTTATTAAAAAAAAAAAAAAAAAAATACCCTCTTTCCTTTTCTAATTTTTTTCCTAAAAAATATATCCAGGAAACAATATCAATTCACAGCTGGTAAAATTTAAGGCCAACAAAAGTAAATTGGAATCTTTTATCCAACAAGGAAAGAAACACACCTTACCTTACCTTATTTTTTACCATAGCAGTAATTAATTTCCGAAAATCTCACGATTAATCGCTGCTTCTTTTGGCGATTAAGCTACTTACTTACTACTTAACTGTAGCTGAGTAATCACGTGGTTTGATGCCTCAAAGTGCGTATAAAGCTAAGTGAAAAAGCGATTGCGACTTCTTATATTCCAATTTCCACCCCCCTTTCACTTTCTCTCTCCTGTTTTTGCCGTTGCCCACAAACACAACACAAAACCTCAACAGTCGTGTTTTTGTGATTGTGTTTGTGGTTGCTGCATTGGATCCTTCGCCAATTCCTCCTTTTAATTCTCCCCAAATTCTCTCTCTCTTTCTCTCTCTCTCTCTCTCTCTCTCTCTCTTCAAATATAAACAAGCTAGGAGAGAGAATTTCTTGACCTTGTTTGGTTCCCTTCATTCGCAAATTAAAACTTCCAACAATGGGCGTCTCTCCTAAGAAAAAACCCAATTCACCTTCCCAAACAACGACGTTTCTCAACTCCCAGAACAAACAAGAACACGACAATAATAAGGTTATTGTGATTTCTACTTCTTTGAAGGAGATCAAGATCAAGCCACAATCTGATAATCATCATCATCATCATCTTCATCATCATAATCGTGATCATGATGATCGAATTGTGGACGTTGATGAGGATGACGATGGGTTCAAAACCCCAACGGGTGCGGAACACAGGATCCCAGATGAAAGTCAACGAGAATGCCCGCCGGCACCGAGAAAGTCAATGCCGGAACCCCTAAAACGACGCCGTTTGTTCTGCCGCAACGACGACGACGATGACGATGATGATGATGATGTTGTTGATCGTAAGACAATGCGACTGTCTGATGAAGAGATTGAATTGTTATTTCCACCCCGGTCGATTTTGGTGGAGCAGGACAGTGATATTCATTGGGCTGGAAATATCAAGAAAGTCAAGAAGACTAATAATCTGCAGACAACAAAACCACCCATTGTGTCTTTTAGGTGAAATACTAATTTTTTTTTTTTTCCTTTTTTTTTTCCCACTCTTTAATCTCTTGTTTTTGTCTAGTGTTGGATAAATGATGATAACTCACCATCTGATCATATATATTTGTCAAATTGATTCCACTATTAGAAAGTAAAAAAAAAAATTATGCTTGTGAATGAGTATTTTAGTATTGATTTTGGCAGTAATAATTGTAAGAATTAAGGGGTTAAATTTGGGTATTATTGTTAAAAGAAAGTGAGATCTGGAAAAATAGAGTAAGATGATACATGAATCATGTGTGTTGAATTGTTGATGTTGCTTCCAAAATAAGAGTATTCTGTCACAAGTTTTATTTATTTGTGATGATAGAGTTTGAGTATATGCCAGCTTCATCATCATCTTCAATTAGCTGTTATATCATGTTCTTCCTCAAATCCTTTTTTTATTTTATTTTTTATTTTATTTTTATTTTTTTTTGTTGATTTTGTACATTGACCGCAATTTTATTTGTCTTCTCTCTCTTCGAATAATTCATATACCCTATCCTTAATGTGCGCCGTTCTCCAACAATTAATTGCACAATCCGTTAAAAAGAATACTATGCGTTCTTTATTCCCAAAAAAAATAAAAAAAATAAAAAATACAATGCCTTAAGTATTTAATCCATGAATTATTATGACCTTTTTTCCTTCAAGAATATTGCAATTCAGTATATCAGCACTGTACTAAGCATTACATGATCATCTGCAATACAATTCATTGCTACTCCTAATTGATAATGAACCGAAAGACCAAATGTAAGGCAGAATATATTGTTTCTCTATTTTGAGAAATTACCGATTTGTCACATAAATTCATAGTTCATAGTACTCTACTTAATTAGTACTGAGAAATAATTAAATACCACAATATTCAATTTTGGAGTTATTAAGACGTTAGCTATGTTGAAATTTTGGTCATGTAGATCACTTGATTAGTACTCAAATATTAGAATTAGAATTTTTATCCACACTAGCTCATTCCCATCACAAATAACCTTTTTTTTTTTTTTTTTCTTCCATATCATTCATGTGGTTTACTCAAATATCATTGTCAAGTTTTTTTGAAAAATTTGTCTTTTGTACCTTCTAATTTCAACTTTTGTGTGTATGTACATCTTGTGCACATTATACTACCATTTATATCCTCATAGAAGATGATCTTAACAATCTATATACTTACTAATCATGGTTGTCATTAAATATCAATATATGATACACAAACACTTCCAAAAGGGTAATTAGCATCAAGGTTCACATTACTTAGTATAGAACTCATTATTGTGGCAGTTAATTTCCAATAAAATTACTGCTACATACGAGTGTGAAAAAGAAGAGGTAAAAGGGAGTACGTTTTTTACTTCATGTAAAAAAGAAGAGGCAGTAAAGGGGAGAAGATTGCATAGGAATATAATTTCGGGTAATAATAAACTAGAGTATAAAGGACACGATAGGATTGACTTTCCCAAGAGAGAGACACACACATAAATACCCTCCCTTTTCTTTGCTGCTCTAACCCATGCAGTGAAAGGGTGCACGGAAGGGACCTGGGATATTCCATTGCATTGCATCTTTGCATGATATCATATGGCAGCAGAAAAAACTACAGTATACTCTAGAGGGTAAGGTCGGTTAATTTCATCTATTATGATTTGAATTGGATTGAAATTGATACTGTGCTCATTTCACTAAATCGATTTCGACTGAACTTAATTGGATTGATGAATTGAAATGAATGAGTATTGAAAGAATAACTAGTACTATGTTTTGAATAATTTAAATTGAACATGGAACTGATAAGTGAAACTGTAACCACGACAATCAACCTGAAACGTAAGAGTGAAAAATTATTTGATTATATATGATTAACATATAAGGGGTGTTGGCAGTTGGTAACTTCAAGGCAAAAAAACATCCATTGGAGTCATCACTACATCCACCATCGCAGCTTAATTAGCTTTTCTTTTCTTTTTTATTTTACTTTAATTTCCGATCCCTTGATTACGGTTAAGTATTTAAAATTGTTGTTCAAGCTTGTTTTGTCCTTGTATTACTCTACTAGCTTAGTATTTGTATAATTAAGCCATCAAGTCAATGAATATAATAGTGATGTTAGGATGAAAAGGAGCACGCTAATTATCATGATTACCACCCCTTATTTTTGTACTACTTCATACTCGCCACTTTATCTTCGTGATTCCCAATACATTATTATACTTCTAGGTAGTACTAATTAAAACATACACATTTGTATGTGCCTATATTATAGGAGTATAGAACAGCGTATTTATCATATCTTATGAGTGAGCTTGGGGTGAGTAGCGCAATGCATGTCGCACTCCACACTCGTACACAGCAATAATTAGGACTCGAGTTTCATTAACCATAAAAAGTGGGTGGATTTTGTATGAGTCCGGTAAAATGGATACATACTTCTAGTGCAAAACCGAATCTCTCTTACATTGGATTAAGATGGGCAGTGAAATGGAGTATTTAGTCTTAGCTCAAAATTTACCTTCAGAAAAAGTAATTAAAAAGAGAGGACAAAGGCTGGAGTGGGGGATATTCTTAATTATCCAAGAATGAGAGGTGTGAATTATATTATTGATAATTATCTAAAGCTATGATTCGAATCAAGAATAAGATCAGAAAGGAATATTGACTTTAGGGAGAAGATGATTGCTGTTAATAGCAGTTACTGTATTACATTTCAAGTCACATAATTTATGTACTGTGGTACAGTCGCAGCTAGTATTTAATTATAGTGCAGACGTGGGGTAAATTAGCAGACAATAATGTAATTGCGACGAGGGATCATATCAGCAAATATTCCACAAGTATTTATGTAGCGAAGGGGCACGTCAAATAAAAGACTAATGCTACATCTATATTTGATAGGATTGAAATTTGTCATATCAGATGGGCCCTATAATTTATAAAATTAAAACGGGTATTTTACGAATTTTCATTTATGTCGTTTGGAATATTACTATTCCGTTAGAGTGTGGGGTTCACCTGATATATCTTTTGTGGATGTAACACCACTCGAACTTAAATAAATAAATAAATAAATAAATAAAAAGCACTGACAAAATGTAGGTGTAGGTGTAGGTGTAGGAGTTTAGGTTTGCAGGTGTTTTATCAAAGAAAAGAGCAAATGGCTGCTTCAGGGAGCCAGGCCCAGGCCATATATGAAGTAGAAGCATAAAAGATGTGAATTACTAGTACTATTATCTATTTGTCCAAGTATTAATCAACCTCGTTGCATCATCATTATTCATTATTCATTATTCATTATTCATCATCCTCTAACAAAAGCCATGTCCTTTTCTGCATCCCCCCCATCATCCTCTTTTTGTGGGGCCCACACTCACTCCCCAACCTCCAACCATGTCCTTATCTGTGCTTCTTAGCTTGTTGGCATGCACCTTGGCCCCCTTTTTTTTTTTTTTTTTTTTTNTCTAGGTAGATCACAGGAAAAACTCAAGGCAAAGACTGGAAGATAGGCAAAAACCAAACACCACGTCAAATAAACGATCTTCGTCAAATATGGATATCGATAAGAATCAAACCCTAATCCTGTGAGGATTGAGCTACCACCAACCGAACAATCCTCACTTTTATGGTCTTTCTACCTATGAGTAGCTTATTACTTATTTCTCTCCCGTCCTTCACTAACAATTTAGGAGTGTGAGGTTGTACAATATTTTATTTTTGTGTTTTTTCATTGAAAAACTTGTCAATTTAAGGTAGTTACATTAATTAGGACCACTTTTTCAATTGTATAATGGGTAATGGCATCATCATAGTATATCTGTATTTATTTGAGGTGCAAATTGAAAAGCATGAATTATGTCATTCTAGTCCATGTTGTACTGTGTCAGATTATACTAGGAGTATATCTTTCATGTGTTGCTGCTGGTGTGGTGTGCTTCATCATAGATCAGCCTGTTCATTACTAGTCATTATTCATTACTACCAGAGTACTATTGGTACTATCTCCCCCTTTTTGCTGGGTGTGGGTATCTTGGGCCGGTTTAAAAGACCTAAAAGGTTCTCAATGCCCATCAAGCAGTCGATTGGGGCTCCATTCTTGGTTCATCAATCAGTAAACCACTGGCATCACCTTTGGTCTAATAAACCGCGATCCAATAGTATGAAAAAAAGTTCTAAAATTATTTAGTTGGACGGACCTACAATAATGAATTCAAACTTTTGGTTGAGTTCGTGTCTTCACATGATATCAAGGTTGCAATGATTACTATGTTAAAGTGATAAAGTCTACATATGCTGCTTTAAAGTCTACATATGCTGCTTTAGTTATAAAGTATTTAAGCACAAGACGTGAGCGTACTTGTGTATCTTCCATGATTTAAATCCAAATTTCGCATATGAGAGCTTATTAGGGCGACATAACTATTATTGGTCATCCAAGTAACAGCTTAATCTCATGGTTTGAGATCCAAAATAATGGTTTCATTCCTTAATTTTCACAAAAGCAAGTAGTCTCAAATTGGAGAAAAAGTTGAATGAGGTGCACTATTACTACTAGTATTGATTGGTTTTCAGAATGACAATCTGACTTATGTTTAACTCATGTTTTATGTTATATGTATGTGAGTTGCGCAATTCCAAGCGTAACCTTCATTTGAGAACGGAGGGAGTACTACTTGTTTCAATAACTTGGGCTTTGACGCTTGTTTTTGTATAGAAAAAGTTTAGTTCACTAAGATTGTTAGAATTGTAATTGAAGCCCCAAAGTATTGTGGAAAGCAGAAGCAGAGGTAGAGGGCTGTGGAATTGGGCAATGAGCCATTGTCTTGGGCTTTTGTCTTGGGATAAGCCCAACCTTTTAGTTTATTTGTTTTTTTTTTTTTGTTTTTTTTGACACTTTGTGATGTTATTGGGCTAGTATATGTCCAAGTTACCATACATCTCTATTTTTCCAAGCTGGCCACATAACTCTGGGCCTGGCTTGTTCATAGAACCATGTCTCACAGGCTGTAATCATCTAGGTTGATTATAAATACAATGAGAACCCATTATCAACAATGACAGTAACGAAAATACTATTTATTTTCAAAACAAATTTGTAAGTTTATAGCTTTTTTTTATTTAGGAGTAGAGTATTAGTTTTTGATAAGAGGACACCATTCTTTTCATCATTACTATTCCGCATTTAGTTAAGTTCAATTCGAAAATATTATGAAAGACATAAGATAATATAACATATGTGTATCTTGAAACGGGAAAAAGCTTTGTTCTAAAATTTAAAAAACGAATTCGGCACATGTCTAGACTAGATCAAATGGACATATAATTGTATCAGTATCACGATCTTCACATACCTCACTAGTAAAATTAATCGTGACTCCAGTTAATCTTAATCTATTTCTTTCAAAATACTCTAAATTAAAACGTGAAATTTTCAATGCCCAGTCATCGCTCATTTGTATAAAACTCCATAATAGTAGTACTACCATAGAGTCATCAATGTGAGTCTCATTGGCTAAATTGATGAAAGATGTCGCTTCGCCATTGGTCATGTAATATCCATATATGTTGTGGACCAACAAATCATCAAAGAGAATTAACAAGTTTAGCATTTGATAAAGCATGGAGATGAAAAGAGGAGAGAGAAAAAGATAGTGTTGCGTATGTTGGGTCATTGTTGCAATCCAACACAGCGAAAGTGGATCTCTAATTAAGCTCAGCTTTATACCTTTTTTTTTCTTTTTTTTTTTTTTTTGTTGGTGCCTTTTACACCATCAAAGCCTTTATTGGATCCCTCTCCATCACTCACCATAATCATGACATGCCACTCATCTCAATTGGGCCATCATCCAGGCCTTGGGGCCCATATCTTTCAACTATTCTTTATTCTCTCATTCTTTCCCACAAAACAAACAAATAATTACCCTCTATTCGGAATGGTTGTCAGTTTTCAATTTTTTTATTCTATAGAATTTTTATTTAACATTGATTTTTTTTGTCTTTTTTTTTATTATAATTATCTCCTAAATTTTAAAAACTGACAAACTTATAACTGAAGCCTAAAAAAAGGTTTTAAAAACTGATAAAAATTGGCAACTGACAACTATCACACCACCAAATAATTAACTATCCCATTCATCTCACCTCTGGCTTTTTAATTTAATGCCCCTAGCCAGTTTCATGTGAAAGAATTCAAGGGCTTGTTTCAAGTTTAATTTTTACCCATGACACACACCACATCTTTGACTTACATTTAATTAGCATTTAATAAGCTTTAAAAGCTTAAGCAATTTATGGTTCTTCCTTTTGTGAACATTTCTCAATCATGAATATTGCATTTCTCAAACACCCAATAAAAAGCGGGAAAATTTTAATACGAGTACTTTGGACGATAGGACTTGAACATAGAGTCTATATGATTTCTGTCACCGACAAAGTCAAGATAGGCCAAAACATGTGTAATCTTAGAATAATCAGTCAAAATCATCATATAGTCAAAACCAATAGCTTGGTTGTCTTAGGATAGAGGTAGATGGAATCATGTAAGTGTAAAATTACATGGTACTTAGATTAGATTGGTTAAATATTCAATTCACGTTACCAAAATTTAATTCACTATATCAAGTAATTTGGCCCACTGGTAAACAAGTTTTGGCTTATACGCTACGCTACGGGTTCAAACCTCAAATTCGTGGAATACCAGTGGCGGATCTAGAAATTTGGTAATGGGGATGCAATTGTTAGAGTACTTGCTTTTCTAGTCTAATGCCTAGTGCCTATAATACAACAATTTTCATTTTTAGAGTGTCCTTTATTACCATTTAAGGCATTCAATTGTTATTGGGGATGCAAAACACAACTATCACATATTTCTTTCTCTAAAATTGCAAGTATATATTTCACAATTTTTTGAAAAATGGGGCAGCAATTGCCTCCCCATTGTATTGCATAGGTCCGCCAATGGGAATACCCGAACGTCCAATGGGGAAAGAAGTTTCTCCTTGCAAACACCAAATTTGGTTCCATGAACATTATGTTATGAAATCTCGTGGGTTCAAGATTTAAATGGAGCCATTATATAAATCAGTGCAGTCAGTTTGTGGAAATCAATTTGTAGTTTCATCTTTGTTCGTAGTGGTTGTCAATTGTCAGTTTTTGATTTTGAAATTTTTTTAACCCTTTGTAGAAATTTAATTTAAATATGTTTTTTTTTAGCTTGTAGGTGTTTAAAAAAAAATGGTTTTCAAGAAAAAATGGTTTTTTAATTTATTTTTAAAAAAAAATAAAAGCTAATATGTGACAACCATCATG
Organism: Mesembryanthemum crystallinum; assembly: GCA_030267885.1. Classification (NCBI taxonomy): domain Eukaryota; kingdom Viridiplantae; phylum Streptophyta; class Magnoliopsida; order Caryophyllales; family Aizoaceae; genus Mesembryanthemum; species Mesembryanthemum crystallinum. The sequence goes on from BSSO01000221.1 coordinate 16,136, forward strand.
AAACGGGCCTAATAGGGAGTATTGAATTAAAACCCTATGTGGTAATGCCATCAGAATGTAAAATATTGCATTTCATTAGCTTAAAACCTTGGCTAAGCTTCTTCCCAAACACATTGAAAAGCACAAAGCAATGAACAAAAACTAACGAGCCTTGGCATTTTTCACTATTTTGTTACAGCTTCTGCAAATCTAATTGGACCTTTAACTTTTGTTCCTTTTATTAATTTGTCTGGGTTACCAAATTATTCTGTTTCCTCTTTTCAGTCAACAAAAAAATGATATGTCCATATGCTCATTGGTTACCTTTTCTTGACTCTAACCCTTGTTTTTAATTTACACACTCTCCCTCTCTCCCCTCTAAAAACCTTCTTGAGACTTGAACAGTAGTATGTGTGAGTGATTCTGAGAGACTGAGACAGTGAGTGAGTGAGAGTGAGAGTGAGAGTGAGAGATGACATACAGAGAAGAGCTTCTGTAAATAACTAGTGGGTTTTCAGATTGTAACTGCAGCTCCTTTGTTGAATAAGAAAAAAAAGGCTAAGAAGGAAATGACAGATCTTCTCTTGTGTTTCAATCACTGAGGTGACCATCCCATGCATTTTGTACCAGAAACCTTCAATTTCAATTACCATTAAACTGTAGTTGTGTAGCTGCTATGGCTGCCCGCCAGGTATTTGTTTAAATGCCCTCTCCCCCCTTTTCTCTTGGATTTTCCCTATTGGGATGTCCTTAGATATGTTCAAAATCGCATCTTTTCAAATGGGTTTTTTTTTTTTTTTTTCTTTTGATAATCCCTGTAATTAACCATGAAATTTTCATTGACATTACTTTCTAGCATCTGGGTTGTTCTTAGAAAAGAGGGCACAACAATGGGCATTTTCTTTTTCTTGCTATCTTGGTTAAATTGAAAATTTGCTTATTTTTATCTATTTATTTTTCTTTTTTTTGGGGTGCACTTTTGAGGGTGCCGACACTAATTTGGTGGGTGATTTGATTGATGGTGGTGATGTGCAGGAAGAGGGTTGGCCTCTGGGTTTGCAGCCACTGAATGTGAGAATTGGGTTGGGAAGGACTCGTGATTACTTTGGGTCAGTGTCATTCAATACTACTACTATGCTTACTGGCTCTCCAACATCCTCTACAGATTCTTCATCAGATTTAGACACTGAGGTCAGTTGCAGAATTTCTTGACATGACACTAGACTTAGGCTCTCTTTTAGCCTATGAAAGCTGCTGTTCTGCCTTCTTTTTTCACATGTTAGGTTACTTGGAACTGTGACTATGAAATTTGACTGATTTGATTTTGCATGCACCTCTTATGTTTGGTTTATTGCAGCTTGTCTTCTACTTGCATTGTTTATATGCTTCTTGTATTGATCTTGTTGTTTAAATCTAAAAATCTAATTCAAGGGCCTGAGTTAGTAGTTTGAAAAGTTAAATTTAGTTAATGTGCTCAGATTATTATCTCATCTGCTGCTGCTCTCAACTTTGGTTCAACTGTGGTTTTGTTGAGTGCTTTTGAATTAATACAAGGATGGCAGCTATTGCTTCTCCCTTGCCCTCCCCTGCTGTCCCTGAGTCACTGGGTGTATATTGATTCTGTTGTGATTTCCTTAGTACTGAACCAATTTGACCACTTTATAGCTAGCAGGAATTCAGATTTAGCAACATCTTATTACTTGATCATAACTGGGTAAAACACCCTAATCTGAAAAATCCAAATCTCAGTAAAAATTTTGGAATATGAATAGTTTTCCTGTTAAATCCTTTAATTTCAAGCCACCCCCGATCGACATTCAACTATCAGAAGAAGTGCAAAGGATAATGGTTAATCTGTCCTTGGTCATGAGTACATTGAAGAAAGGCTTCTTCTTTATGATCTGTTACAGTAATGGTTAATCTGTCCTTGGTCAGGAGTACAGAAATGCAAAGTTTGAAATCTCTTTAGTCTTCTTATTGGGAGCATAACATCTAATGGCTTTGCAAATGTCCCTATGGCCTATGCCTTGATCACTTGTAATATCGATGAATTTAATGTACCATGCATTTGCTTATATGTTGACAATTAGGTGATCATATCTGTTAGCTAGGTAACAATCAGATGATGTTAAAGAGCTTTTGATTAAGCTCGTCTTTACAACATTTTGGCTGCTGGTTTGGACATGCCTTCATTTGTGGTTTGATTTGGCTGAAGGGAAAATTTACCTGACAAGAACTCATATCATTCAGTGAATCAATTCCTGACATATGTTGTGCTTGGATTTCTTGCAGTCTACAGGCTCCTTCTTCCATGACAGGAGCATCACCCTGGGAAGCCTTATAGGCGTTTCAAGCATCCTAGAACTTTCTAGAAGATCGATAAGGGGAAGAAGACCTGAACCATTGAAAGTCAAGAAGCCTTGCAAGTCTAGACCATGGATTTTCTCTCTTTGCTCAAGGGACAGTATAGATGTCAAGAGTACTACAAACACCACCCCATCCCTTGGCCAATTTCTTGCGGTAGAGAGGAGGGCAGCTAATAACGAATTCAGGCCAAGAAACCAAAGCCCCAACGCATATGTGCCGGACGAAATTTCTCTGGCCCAACCCACTCAGCAGTCCAATTCATTGTTTGTAGATGGCCGCATTGCCCCTCCTCAATTGAGTCCTTGCTCTGGTTCTGAAGCTGAGAGCGGCCAAAATAGAGGTATAGAGCAAGGGAATAATGGGTATGGAGTTCCTGTACTATTTTCATGCATGTGTGGTCATGATAGCCAGTGAGTGAGCACATTTCCCCCCACTCTCTATTGTGTTCTAATTTTGTGCTCAAACTGGTGACAGAGTTTCATGGTTTAGAATGGATCACAGATAAATTGCTTTTAGGAGGATGGAGCATGTTTTAGAGCTGATCAGTACATTGGATATTCTTCTAAGCTGCAGTTCTTTTGTCTTTGAGTATCTTTTATTCTGTCTTCCTTACCTATTAAGAGTGATATTGATTGTATATGAAGTAACTAGCCATTAGATACATGCATGGGTGAGTTTTGTCGAGTTTATTTCCCTAGGAAGAATATCACTATAACCTAGTAGACTACACCATGTGGCTCTTAAGGAGGTTACCATTTAGTCTTCCTCTTTGATCACTCTATTTGCTAACATATATATCCATGTTTGAAACTATCTTTGTATTTTTTTTCCCTGCTGTTACTTGTCTGTTTTGTTTGTGTGAATACGTATGTATGCTTAATTATAATGGTTCAAGAACTCAACATATTGTGGTCCTCCTCCAGTCCTGGTATAGCCATGTTTGTCCGTTTCAATATTAACGTCAAAGGCAACTCTTAGACTGGTCCAGGTTTTCTCCCCGGATGTGCTGCTTGTATGAACTTGACATTAACTTCTCGTTCGATGGTCCCCTTCGTTGCTTCCCAGCCGAGTTTATACACACTAAACTATATACTCCATAATATTAACCCAGGTTTCCCTTAGGCTTTGGTTAAGCTGGTGATGAATGTTTGTTGATAATAGGTGTTTATACTCAGTTTAAAGTGTCAGATAAACAGGTTTACAGTTCACCAGCAGACGACCAGACAGTAATCGAAACAGTAAGACTACAATGGCTTTGGTCAAATTATTAGTTGGTGCTGAGAAAAGTCTGATGCTTGAAACAATGTGAACATATGGGTAGCTCAAATGCTTGAGATATTGACCATTAACTTTTAGGTGGGATTACTATCGATTTAAAGATTAGCAACCTGAATATAAATTCAAAATTTTTTTGGGGTTGGAGCAGTAAAGTCCATTCAAGTGTCATAATCGTAGAATTGACCTTGATCCATATGAAATACAGAATGTGACTATATCCTCAGTCTATGTCCTTTTCTGTAGACACCAAAATTTACTTGCAAATTTTGAGCCACTAATTTCTCCTACCAGATCCTGAAACTTGGAAAACTGCGGTTCCCTCCCACTCCGGTCACTTCCTTCTGGTCTTCATTTGTCAACCCAATAAGCTTCCAAACCTTTTTATTTGTCAAGTGAAAGTGATATTAATCATCCGTGTACTTTTTTTTTTTTTAAAAAAAAAATCCTAATATTTTGGTTTTCAGTTAGAGTATTAATAACTTCGTATAGTAATTTCATTCGCGAAGTTACGAAGGCTAAAAATGCGGGTGCAAAGGTAGCTAGGCCACTAGAAACTCCCGATCCACGAGAGGGCCTCTTAAGTCCCCCTAAGTCATCACGCACGCCGGTGGAGAGAAACTCAACTAGCACCTGGGAACGTCCAAAACCAAGGGGCTTAAGTGGTCAAAATGGGGTCTCGAAACCTCAAAGATGGGAATATGTCATTTTTCTGCGATCTCACTAGCAGCCATTAGGGATGTTCACGTGGTAGAAGTCGAGGGTTGGAAATCGAGTTCCTAAGAGCCGTCAAAGGCTCAGTACTAGTTACCCATTCGCGATGCCCCGAATGCCGAAAACGTGGGTGCAAAAGTAGATAGGTCACTCAGAAATCAGAACGACCCCTCGAGCCACGAGAGGGCTTCTTAGATCCCCCTAAGTCACTAAGCACGCCATTGGAGTGAAACTCAATCGACGCCCAGAGGGTCCAAAACTGTGGGTTATAAATGGATAAAACGAGGTCCTAGAACCTCAAAAACAAAAGTATGTCATTATTTTATGACATTTCACGAGCATCCCCATAGGAACGTGGGAGGAGGCCAAGGTTGGAAATTGAGTGCTTAAGAGCCCTTGGAAACCCCATACTTGTCACCCATCTGCGAGGCCCCGAACGTCGAAAACATGAGTTCAAAAATAGTTAGACCGCTTGAAACGCCCCAAGAGATAGAGAGAGCGCCACCAAAAGGCCTCTTGAATTGTCCTAAGTCACCCACCAATGACTTTCGAGAATTAGCTGTTTCAACTTTCGAGAATTACAAATTTTTTTATGTTAAATACTAGGCAAAACCGACCCCAAGGACCTAACCATTATCAAGTCATCTCGGGCTCAACTCACTTAAATTGGGTGATTCCTGGTCCCAATTCATCTTCTCTATGTTTTTCTAAACTAGTGAAGCCACAAAAGGTCCAATTGTTATGTCCTTTGTTATTTCTCCATCATAAACAGTTTAATTACCCAAATTTGAAACTTATACCGCATAAGAAACAAGATATCAAAATAACAATTGAAAGAAGTGTCTATTGTTATTTTAGCAATGTTATTATTTGCTATAAATGTTAAAAAAAAAAAAAAAAGTTCAAAAAACTTAGGTTAGGAGAAGAAGAAAAGATAGATGCTGCAGTCATCTATATATGACTAGGCAGCATTTAAGAGAGAGTAGCAGAAATGAAAAAAAATCAGATAGTCTACCATTACCATCACTAATCAATAATACAACAACACGTATATATATATATATAATCATCTGAATTTTCAAACAAGCTAATATCTGAAACAGCTTGTCTCTAATGAGACTAGTCTCAATAAGGCTATCACTTAGCCCAACTTCAATAAGTGGATTTAGGCCCAACCTATAAACCCTTATTAATCATATGTCTCATCTAAAAATTCGATGAAACACGTCTCAAACAAGAATTTGCCTATCTGAAATTAGCCAAAACTATGAATAATTGGTGTAGGTGAGATGTAGACCATACAAGGAAGACGATTGGATTGGTCAGCTCAAGTAGCAGAGTTTTTATTAATATGGGCTGAATTGGAGTGAGAAACGTAGACAACTTATTATGGGCTGATCTATGATGAAAGTCCCCACCTTTGACAAAACAACCAAAAGTCATCATATGTAAATGGACGCATCAGCGGCATTGTTGTGCCTAGACTGCCTACTGCATATGCTCTCTCTCTCTCTCTGGCCATTTGATTATTCTAGAATTGTCTGCGACACGGATGAAAAAGTTACATCTTATATACTAGGTCAAAAAGTCAAGATTCATGAGAAACACCTATATAAATTTATTTGTGAAATACTTGAGATTGTACATAAGAAAAAGTACGGCCAGTAAGCAGGTTCTCAATTAATGAAAATAGAATCCTCAATCAAACTCAAGGGACAATCTTTGTGTCTTTATTTACAGCACAAAATACATTTTTTTTTGAGTACTATATATACAATGCGACTATATATCTTTTTTTTTTTTTTGCCATTTTTGGTGTAACTATTTTGAAGTGAGAGAGTTGTTTCAAACTCCATGTACCAAGATCAGATAAATTGGAGGGAAAAAAGGCAATCAGGCATGCATACAATGGGATTATGAATAGGACTTGATGGGACAAGGACTAACCCCTATCGGGTAGGGCAATGACCATATACTGATAGATCCTCGCCAATGCCAGTGCAAGGGTCTCACACTTGCACTCCAGTTATGTTACATTCCGAACGGTTAGAAAACGTAAAATCCCGAATATATGGATTTCACACAAATATATTGTCAAATCAAATGGACATACTTTATTAATCAGTTAATGCAATATAATAAAGACTTAAACTAGCACCAAAAAAAAAAATAAAGACTTAAACTTCTAACCTGATATATAATTTATAACTTATTTATCAGTAAAACAAATATTTTTTGAGTCAAAAAATATCCCTATTGCCATATTGGTATTTAAAAATATTCCGACGACAATAGGGTATTTAAAATGACAAATTTGCGCACTTGAGTATTAAAAGTGAAATCCCGGTGAAAATCTCCGACGAACATTTGTTTAAAATAATTATTTTTCTTATAAAATCCCCAAATTATTTGCACCCTTCATTTTAATAACCTTTTGAAGCTATTTTATGGTGGAGAAAATTAAAAGGAAAAAAAAAAACATATTTAAAAAGTACGCATCGTCGGAAATTCTCGCCGGAATTTCAGTTTTGGAATAAAGTGCGCAAATCGATCATTTTAAATACCCTACTGTCACCGGTGTTTTTTTCAATATCAATGTGGCAATAAAGGTATTTTTTTAATACCCATTTGGCATTTCGGCCTTTTTGAGTCTATAGTCTTTACGTCATTTTATTAGAGGACCCTCACGCGGTGCAGTGGCCATGTCATTAAACTGGCAAATGTACGGTGATCGTCCTTGCTGAAGGCCCACATCATGTTTTCGTTTTCAGTTTTGATGTCCTGTTGCTGTTGGGCCCCCATCAAAACCAAGTCCATCACTCATCACAACATGTTTATGTCAGTTATGGGGCCCACTTGCACACATGTCCCATGCCCATGCATGAGTGGGGCCCCTTCTGACTAGTTCGAGTCAGCTGGTAGGGGCAGATCGAATTGGACAGAGTCTATGATTTATGAATTTGTCCGGGTCTCTTTTCCTTTTTTTTTTTTTTCTTTTTGAAAATTCAAAGTTTTTGTTTTGTTTTGTTTTTTTTTTTTTTTTTTCCAATTGAATTGTATGGTGTTGAAAAAACAAAAGTTGTGTTTAGCTTGCCTGAAAGCACCCAACTTAAACTGAACGATCTGAACTCAACTTAACTCAACTCAAGGAATTGAACAAGTGTATGATTTGAATTGAACAACCTGACTTGATTTGAACTGAACTGGATTGAACAATCTAAATTGGAATTTTATAAGGTAATATAAACACACCCTATCTTTAGGATAAAATTGTATTTACAATTATTGATATGATACCAATGATACCAACATGATTTAAGGAAAAACATCATCTCAGTTTAATGGAATTTAGTTGAAATGAACAAAAGATATCATACAATTCATACAAAATATCTATTTTGTGAGAAATATCTCCTCTTTTTTGGATTAAGGTTAATAAAAACGTGAAAGGTGACGGTGCCCAAAGGGCAAAGCATAAAAAAAAAAAAAAAAGGTCCCGCTTACGGCTTGTCAAGCTTATGATGTTATGAATCATGCTAACGAAAGCTAAAGGCTAACCACTCTAAGGGGTCCTACGCTAATAGATTTTTCCAAATATTACAAATATATTAAAAATTAGTACTAATTATCAACTTGATCTTTAGCCATTTTCCCACGTATTACGCCAAATTAATTAATTAATAATTAGAAGTGTATGACAATATGAATATAAAAGCATTATCAAAATTATATTGACCAATTGAGTCCATGTTCACATGATTTTCCACCTCCGTTGATTTTTCTTCTTTTAAAATCAATACACACACTTGCATAGAAATATCATAGAGGAGAAGACAAGCCTACCTTCAATGATTAATTTCTCATTAACCAACTTCGCCATCACCAACCACAATCCAATGTAATTCCGCCATCCATTGGCACATAATCAATGATAAATGTCACACATGTACCAATTATAAATTATAGACTTGATGACAATCTTGTACACGGTAAGAAGAACACGATCATGATCCGACACGATCGACAAATCCAATTGTAACCCAATGGGACACGGCTTTGACAAAGACAGTGCGAAATGAATTTATTTTCAAACTGGAAAAGTTCAAAACCTTGATTGATGATGTACAATACATTGTTTGTGGCTTTTACACACCTTTGAAGATTACATAAACACACCACCTTCGCTCCCTCTGCTTACACTACTAAGATTGGGAGCGAGGGGAAAGAGTAAACGATCGAGATGACAAGGTAGGTGAAACCCTCACACCCTTTCTGACTCTTTACGGGGGAAGACTCGCTGCTAATGGCAATGTCTAACCAAGCAGACACTGAAGAATAGTGGTCGAAAATTTTTCCTCTACAAGGAACAAAGAATTCTTGCTACCTAACTGGACTCTAATAACAGGTTTTGCAGACTCCGAAAAAGAATTTAAGGCTTGCACTTCATTCTTAAGCAATCAAAGATTATAACAAATAATCACCCCCAACATATGAATCAAACTTACCAAACCAAAGCCTGCAGTTGTGAATTGCTTCCTTCGTTCCTCTTCTGCTCTTTTATTGCCCACATCTACATTTTGCAGTTGGCTGTTTCTATGTGTATATATATATATTTATATATGGATTTTTGCCCAAATGGGTTCTTGGACCGACAACGACTGACCTTCAAGCGCCGGTGCAAAGTTCGGACCTTACACATGCCCGAGATTTCCTAATCGTTTGGCTTATCAATCAACTCAGCATTACTGATCCTTCCTGAGCCACGGCCAGTGATCTTTCCAAAAGCAGATAGGCCCTTGAAACTGCTACTTCCCTCACTCATGTTCCAAGATCGCCTTGACTTTCTCGTTTTCGAGGAGTTGTTATCAATTTCGTCGAGATCTGTGTTGAGTTTGGCGACTACTAAACGGGCAATGCTGCTCCTACAAAATGGGCAGACAGGTGGATTTACACTTGCGGTTGTTGGGTTTGGCTTGTTATGGCAGCAAAGAGCTAGGGTGCAATGAGCACACATCCGGTGACCGCAGTCTTGCACTTCAATTGTACAGACTTGGTCAAAGCATATGCAGCATAATTCGGTATCACTGCCCTGCACAAATAACAGTTCCAACAAAGTCATTAATTCTAGCCCTCTAAAGTAATGGAACCTTAAAACATGTGATTCCAAGAAAAGTATCATGATAGTGAAGGTTTTAATAAATGTAAACCAGATACAAATAACAAGCACAACAACAGTGAAAGGGGGAATCAGGAGAAGTCCATAAGGGTAAACTTTATAAGCTGATTTCCTTTCCAACAAGGATTTGGTAATAGCAATTGTTCACTTCACTTACAATCACTTCAAACAAAATCCGTGAAATCGGAAACTTCTAGTTTTCCTAGTGTACGCGTTTGCTGATTGGCTCGAGCAGGGACAAAGAAAAGAGTAAATTGACACAAACAAACGAATCATGCTCTAAATATAAAAAATAAAAAAATTCCTTTTTTCCTGCTTAAGTTTGCATCAGTGTTAAGGAAAAGCATCAACCAAGAAGAGTTAGCCTTCTAAATAGTGTAACAGAAGCAATTCGCATTTTAATTAGCATGTCATAACCTTCTATGTGAAGCAAGAATGAAAGCTTTTGTCAGGGTAAAAGGAATAAAATAATGACATCTTTCTGTCCCATGAGTAGCTTACATCCTTTCATTAAACCTTAAAGTCATCCAATTAGAGATCCTGTCACCCTTTCTAAATAAGATTGGTTAAAGCACAACGAAACCTAAGGAGAACAAAACCTCCGGACCTACTTGTACATGTTATCCATCAATCTTTGCTTACTTGGATCCAGCCAGCTTGTGTTTATTAATCGAAAGATTAGTCCAAAATATATGTCCTTAGTTAGCATTAGTTACAAATTATTCAGTTAAAAGGTAATAGCACAAATATGTTTTTTTATCAAGTCTAAAAAGAAGCTGAATCACAAAAATACCTCTGACAGACTATCGTCAACTTCCCCGCCATCACCAGCTTCTGAATGTAATGGAGATTCGATAGAGTAAGCCGTTCCTTTCAAGATGGTCTTCTCCCTTTCTCTGTTAGCCTCCATTAGAGCTTGTTCAAGTAGAAACTTGGCCTCAGGATTAAGCTCACTGATGAACTTCAATGGTGATGGCCAGACAAGAGGCTCTGCGGATGAGGGGTTTAACAGGGCAGCGCATGCCCCATGTTTGTGCTTCATAGCAACCATGTAAGGTATTCTCCTGAATAGGTTCATCAGACAAGAAATAAGATCAGGCACAAATATGACACAAAGTCTCATCAAAGCTCACACAAAAAAAATTCAATACAGAGATGAGTTTTCATATATCTTTAACATTTCTTTTTCACTGATACTCGTATTCCGATATTTCATACCAAGAAAGAAACTTGTTCATTAATCATATCAAACATGGTATGAGAATAAAGAACATTCAGTTGATGCTAAAAATTTCTCTATTAGACCAACAAATTAAGAGGTTAATTGAATGAATATATATACTACCACCATCAAAAGGAGGAATGTTGTTCTAAATGTTATCGAGCGTGTTTCACAAACAAATTCAACATAGTCCAAACCCACAGGTATTAGACATATCTGGATACTAAAAACAGAAGCAGGAAAGCAAAACCATACCCAGATGCATCTCGTTGACAGCGGTCAGCACCCCATGCCAGCAATTCACGGATACAATCGAGGGATCCTCCCCGAGCAGCCACATGAAGCGGAGTGCTCCCCGGATATCTGCACATAATTCCAAATCAGTACAACTAAGGAAATCCATAATGTGAACGCGACAAATTTCGGAAGAGTTTCATTATATCCATTAGTTATTTACCCATATCCTCCAGTTGAAGCACACACAAGAGCTCCACTGTCCAGCAAAATATGAACACAATCAGGCCGTCTTTGACGGGCTGCCAAGTGCAATGGAGTCTCACCTTTTCCATCTCTAATATTCACAAATCGAGCAAATCCCCTGAATTAATCACAATTAACTATTAATCCCCATTTGACATAATCAAATAGTATCATTTAAATTAAATTTATAAAAGGCTGAGAGATTAGGTGAGCAATGAGACCTACCAAGACATAGCAACATGAGACGTACGGGCAGATAAGAGAATGGCTTGAAGGCAATCAGAGTGCCCATAATAGGCAGCATAATGCAAGCAAGTTCTTCCCCGCAATGAATCAAACATCAAAATCTGAACAAATTCCAACCACCTCTCAATTAGAATTTCATCAATAATCATCTAAAGCTTTTTTTTTTTTTTTTTTTGAAATCATAATTGAAAAAGCTCAAAGGTCAAATCTTTAGTCCTGAAATTAAGGGTAAATAATCAAAGGTGACCCATTTTCTCTTCATTTAACTTTTCTGAAGAAACAGAGAAAAAAGAATGAGTGTATTTTAGTGAAGACAGTCAAAGAATGACTTACATTAGCCCCTGCATGAAGCAGCTTTTCCACACATGAGATCTTCCCGTGCATTGCGGCCAACATAAGAGGAGTCTGAAACATTCAACAAAAAAATCAATCGATTTCTCAAATAAAGGACCAAAATCAAACACTCATTTCTTAATTAATTGCTTAAAACTAGTACTCTTAAGACTATAAACTGACCTGCTTATTGCGATTCAAAACATCCGGACGGATAGATCGATCCAAAAGCCAAGAAAGAACCTGAAACAAGCAACAAAGACCCACCAAATTAAAACCCACCACATTCAAAACCCAAACTTAAGAAAGAAACAAACTTTACAATACAAAAAGAAGAAACAGAGCAAAAAGAACAAAAAAAAAAAAAACCCACATCGATCTGGCCATTAGAAGCGGCTAAGTGAAGCAGAGATTGACGATCATAGAGAGAAGCTTGGTGTAAGAGAGATGGGTCAGCCTCTAACTCAGATATTAGAGTTTCTAAGTCACCCATTTGGGCTGCCCCAAAGATACCATTTTCATGGTGGTTTGAAGAAGATGATGTGCAACTCATCCCCTGACCCATCTCTCTAAAAGCCTTATTTCACCCACCAAAGGAGATAATCGCCACCGTAAGGCGGCGGCGATGGTGGTGGTTGGTGGTGGTGGTGGTAGTGGTGGTGGGTGAGTGGGGTGGTGGCGTAGAAATGATGAAAGGGAAAGTGAGAGGGAGGTTTTAAAGGTGCCAATCGATAGAAGAAGAAGATAGAGAGAGACAGAGAGAGAGAGAGAGTGGGCAGGTATTGGAGTTTGGGACTGCCCGTTGATCTAAGAGAGAGAGAGAGTTGTAAGGGGCAGCTGACCGGGATGCCTGAAGGCGGGGAAAACTGTACTGTGGACTGACTGCGGGCAGGATTAGTCAGATATTTTTAATTTTTTGGGGGGCAATTTGCTCTTTTTCTTTTACTGTAACTCTTTGTATTTTTTAGACTAGTCATTAGATTCCTTGAATCCATCATTTTATATTGAAATAATTCAAGGGCTTCTTTTTTTTTAACTGCAAGTAAAAAAAATTTCCTTTTTAAATTGAGGCATTCTCAAGGAGCTATGGAGTCAATCTAGTAGATCTTCTATCCCATTGCATATGTACCACATTCGTATCCGGTTAATTTTCTAGTCCTTTGTACCTTTGTGTGTCAAATGTATAAAAGAGTGAGACATAAGATGTCACATATAATGCGACTACAGATTCTCACCATGAATGAAAAAGATGAAAATGAGATGATGGTGTAAGGTGTAGCCGTGTAGGTGGATAAATAGTACTCCCTCCATCCCTAATTTATCTTTCAGAAACTTCTAAAATTTTGTCCCTTATTTATCTTTCAAAACCCACAAATCACCAACTCTTCCCTTTAATATCCCCAACTAACAAACAAATACAATAAACAATCTTTCATTCTCTCTCCAATCTCTCTCTCCAAAAAAATAGAAATGATAAAATAATAGCACATGAGTTCTCCTCCTTCAAGGGCAAAATTGAACAAAACACATCTCCTTAAATCTCACCCCATATCAATTTTCGCAAGATAAATGAGAGACGGAGGGAGTAATGAATAACAAATGCCAATTTAGAGTCATACTTAGTTAATCAATAAATACAGTTGGCAATAAGGATGTAACTCTGCTACCTCATTTTTTAAAAATGTTTTTTTGTTACAAAGCACACTTCACAAATAAAAACATCTTAAAAAATAGTCCTTGACAAAATATAAAAATAAAAACCCCAAGTTTTGGACTGTGTTGAAATAAGCTATTTTTGATTTCCTATATTATCAATTTTATTTCAAATTTTATTATGTAAGATAGTTTATCAAAATAAGCTAGTACTCTTAGTGCAAAACATACCTTATTGTAATCAAGGTGATAAAGATGAATTGATAAGAACCCAGGCAAGGTTTCTCATAAGGTTTGGTTTGCACTACAATTATACTTTTAAATTGTTTTGGTGACCTAGAGATTGGAGTCGTGTGACCTTTTTAGATGCCTTTTGGAGACAACCGTGTGGTTTGGCTTATGTTAAAACTTAATTTCTTAATGCAATAAACAATTCCTGTTAAATAAAGCAAATGCTCGTTGAATAATTATAGAGGTTTCAATTAGTGAGCATGCAACACAGATTGAGTAGTGTTGTGGTACACTCTCCATTCTTATTCGGTAATAAATAAGATTTTTTTTTTTAATCATAAAAAAAAGAGGGTTTTCTTGTCTATAAAAAAAAAAATACAGTTCAATTTAGTATCCTACAATATATTGCTAATTATTTTGTTTGTCTTTTCAAAACGTTCCTAGTGAGTAAGTTGAAATTAATTAGAATATCCGTCTCAACTTAAAACTATTACATCAAACCAGATCAGTATATAAAAATACCGTTTTTGTCCATGAGTATTTTTAAATATTTCGCGCCACTTAACCATTTTAAATGACCAAAAAATGTGAAGACATTTGAGATACAACGGGAAGAATCTCCGGCAAAATTGAATTTTTTGTATTTTTAACCCAATTGTTATTTTCTTTCTTTAGACTTTGCTATGGGTAAGGTTTTCTTGTCCAAATACATACTAGCTGAATAAGATAACTATATGTGTCCTGAATTTTTTTCCTTTTTGAATAAGCATGATAATCTTGGGAGCTCTTGCTTAATGGAGATTTTAGCACAAGGGCGGTATGAGTGGGTATATGCAGTTTCCATATTTTAAGCCTAAATCTTATTTGCATAAGAGAGCGTATTAAGAATATAACTATTAATTGTGTCTCCAATTATCAATTTATGTTTTTAATTGAGTTGGTTAAGTCACGAGCTCACAACAAGTATTATTATAAGTTGAAGTTGAATACACAATGACATTTAAAAGTGTTAAATGGGTTAGACGGGGTTGAAGTTGGCAATATTGGCCTTGAGCTCTTGACGCAGGACTAGTTCTTATCCAGAGGATCATATTTGCAAATTTATTCCACCATGCAGCATCATAGTCAAGCATGCATGCTTACTTTGTCAATAATCTTATTTGCCAATTCAAAGAAAGCATACATCATGCGACTCTCAATCAAAATTCTTTGTTAAGACTTAGCTCAACAAAATTATAAGCAATTTAATTGTGATCTGAATACTTATAAAGTAGTATATGTTTGGTCGAGACATTATAATTTATGTTCATAACAACATGTGTATATAAATTTAGAATTACATGGTGTCATGTTAGCGAGATAAATACTTTTGATCTAGTGATAGCGAGTTAGAGACGTTTACAAATGGCATAGCGAAACCATCAAATCTACTCATGAATGTGATTATTAGATGGTCGTAATAGGACATATAACCATCTCCCATATCTTCACATAATCGCATCCTCTAGTTGATCTTCGTGAATTTGAAAGACATAACCCAACAACTTTTGACAATTAACTTTACAGACCTTCACCATTCATTAAAACATTTTAATAAGCATTTAGTAATAATAGATGGAAGAAAAAGACGTACAAACTTTAGTTCCTAAAAACACTTGATTAATTTTTAATGATGTTGTTGGGATTATATATATGTATATCAGTATATGGATAACGATGCATATTCAGATGAAAATTCAGATATAAACTTTCAAAAATTTACAATTAAGTTATTGCTATAACACCACTATTAGACTTACCTGGAATCATTTATTTAATTAAGCTGGAGGGTCCAATATTAGGATTTTTTTTCTTTTTTAAAAATGTAATGATTTTAACCTTGAATTGCCAAACAATGCATCAAATTATTTTTCTTCATAATCTATAATATCTTTTGGGAGATAAAATATCACATCCCGATCTTGTTGGTACATATACACTCCTTTTAAAACAAGCTTGCAAGGGGAACATCGTGTCGGTGATTAACATAACTAATTAAGGAGTAGCTTATTTGTATTTTGTACACCAAAAAAAAAAAGATTTATGAGAACCCGAAATTTGGGCCCTGGAGATTCCAATTGGTCAGGAGTTGTACACTGCCCCAACAATAACATCGTACGGATCAATAATGCCTAATAAATCGGTGACTTGCCCAATCCCCTTCTCGTAATTTTATTTCTAAGAGGTCGTTTGGTTGACACCAAAATATGCAGGAATTGCAACTTTATGAGAAGTAGAATTTATGTAGTTGTTTGGTTGACAATATATGTGGGAAGCTGGACTTCCTAGGAAGTTCTACTTCCCACATAACGGGGAAAGTTGCTTACCTAGGTCCCCCTAGGTAAGTGGGACTTCCTGCAGGAAGTTCTACTTCCCATGTTCAACCAAACAAATATTGATACTTCGCAGTAACTTTTAATTCCAGTGAAATACAACTTTCTGGGAATTACTACTTCCCGCATTGAACCAAACGACCACTAAGATAGACACATAGAGTAACATACCCTAACTATTATGTAAAACTAAAAGAGTACATTTTTTTTTTTGGGGGGGGGGAGTTGTTAGTAGTTAATCGATATATATGTATGTATGAATGTACAAAAAAAAAAAATGAAAATCCTATGCCATTTTATTCCTGATTAGGGCCTGTTCTTTTCATTACTTAGATAAATTTCAGTTCAGTTCAGTTCAGTTCAAATAAGTTCAGTTCAGTTCCTACAATTTACTTTTTATCTCACATATTACTATTCATTCATTTAGATCAATTCAATTTTAATTCACTCAGTTTTAGTCGAAAAGAACAGGCCCTTAAATTGCAACAAAATGGATAATATATATGGCCCCTAAGTGATTTGAATTGTAGTGGACTGTGTTGTGAAGATATTAATTTGAACTATTACAAATTAGTCCTAATAGTTAATTTGTGAAGATATTTAATGTAGATCAGTTTTACTTGCAATAGATTTCGGTTGTACTTGTACGTGCCATTACAAATCAGTCCAATTAGTTAAATGTGAAACCTTTCACCAAGCGGTAAAATGCATCTCATATTGAATATGATCAATCATAGGAAAGTAATCGTTATGTTCACCTTGATTGATGTTCATTTAATTTGTGTTGAGATTGCTCTTGACGCTAATTATGAGTTTTGAGTATGCTCATTTTAATTGACTGGTTCAATTGAACTGAAATTGAGTGAACTAAACTGAACTACTATATCAAAATAATTGAATAGTAGAGTACATTTTAACCAATATACACTCATATAAACAATGTCTTATTGTAGGAGTATGCAATGTTATGTGTTTGTTATAGATTATTTAACTTTTAACTCTTGATACATGTGATTCAAAATTTCAAACCCCCAAAAAAGAAAAAGATAGAGAAAGGGTCTTCATTTTCATGGTACTTAATTTCTAGCTAGCTAGGAATCTAGGCTTTAATCCTAAAAAATTTGCAAATTTTTGCTTGAGAGTCAAACATTCCACCCTTAAATAGCTTATAAACTTTGGCAAAAAGGATGATTTTTTAGGAAAACAGGGGTGGGACAATTTGATTTTGTCGGAAGCCTTTTATCGATTATGCTGTGTTCATAATTGTACAATGCATAAAATTTGATCAACTAAACTCCCCTTTTTATGTTCATTTGCTGGCAAATCCCCATCAATTAGTAAAGTTAATCACCCCTTTGTTGGAGTGCATTAAACGTAAGATACGCAAAATATGAGGCCCAATTAAGTTAATCAATCAATATGCTTTTAATTAGGGTCACACGCAAGAGCCGTGTAATTACTAGGGCCCAATAAGGCAATACTTTAACAAAAAGGGATCTTGTGAGTCTCAATCACTATGATACTGGGAGTAACCAAATTGTTAGATTCTTCTAGGATTAACGCAATTTGCACAAGCTATCTTAGATACGGAGTACTATAATGTGACAATCGTATTCTAACACGTTAAGTTTTGAGGTGGGTTGATAGAGTAGATGAGTATGATGATTTCAAAAGCATTTACATTTGGTTGGATATTGAACTGTGCTCTAAATTATGAAACGCGGTTCATGACTTAAAATCAGTAGTAGAAGCGAAAAGATTGATACTTTCAATTCAGGGAGTACTATCTAATATTATTTTTAATCATTTTTATGTCGTATTTATGTCATGATTAAGTCAGTTTCAATTTAAAATTGATCCAATTACTTGTATGATATGACACTTCATTATAAATTTTGAAAGTATATACACACTAGCTGAGATGTTGAGTGTAAATAGCAAAGATAAATTAGTTATAGGCCTTACAACCAAGGGGGTGTGGTTGAGTGGATAGGGACTCATCCACCCTTAACCAAGGTCGGGTGTTCGAATCCCGCCTTGGGTATGGAGCAGCCTTAAATCTCTTGGCCTTATGAGCACTATTACCTCTCTTGCCTTGTATTTGAGGAACACACAAGCTATATATATACTCTGATTGATGACATTACATGTTTTGTTTGATTCTAATATAGTTTACAAAGTACAACAAGACAACAAATATATTTTAGAGTTATGAAGTAGCGTCATAGTTCAAGTTTCTAGTAATTTAGTTTAGTTTTTATCTCACGAAGAATATACAAGTAAAATTTTAAAACTCTTAATCGCCTTCAAAAGATAAATTATTGTTGTCAATTACCAACTTTTTAGTACTACTTACTCCGTACTTTAACCTTTTCCATTTTAGCCCATGTAAAAATTTTAGAAAAATGCCCAAAATAACCGATGTAAAGATTTTTAAAACACGAATGGAGTAGTAATTAAGATTGTTAAAAGGCCATATTTTACAAAGAAGCACATACTGTATATATTTGTTCACAAAGTTTGTTTCAATGGTTTCATTTGTTATACTACTAGGTTCATTGCTCCAATGGCTAACTATCAAGTACCCAACTACCATCTACTGTTATAACAGACCTGGATTAGTTATTGGAAGAATCTTGTAGTCCAATAAGAAAAAGAGTGTTACTCATATAAATGGACCAACACTTATTAACAGTCTCAAAAGCCCAAAATAAACTGGACTTAAGCCCAACTTTTAAAACAATCTTATGATTATAGGCCCAATAATATAGCATTTACGGCCCAGCCCGCTAAAAAAAATCCGGGAATCTCTAAAACCCTAAACCCCACCATTTCCTACAAGCCTCCATAAACTTCAACATAAAACCTCCCTTTACCTTCTTCCTCATTTCCCTCTTCTTCCTCAGCCCCCAAACCCTAACCAAAACCCTAATTTCTCCCACCTCGAAGAAACCTAGAATCCCATCAATGGCGGACGTCGACGTCTCCCGCTCTGACAAGAAGAAGAAGAAGAGCAAGAACAAGGGAGGAGACGGTAACGAAATCACCCAAAACGACACCAACAACACCGACCAACCATCTCAAAACGACACCGATTATCTCATCAAGCCCCAAAGTTACACCCCCTCAATCGACACTTCTCAGTGGCCAATCTTGCTCAAGAACTACGACAAACTCAATGTCCGTACAGGTCACTACACTCCACTTCCCTCTGGTTTCTCCCCTCTGAAACGGCCACTCACTGAGTACATCAGGTATGGTGTTCTTAATCTCGATAAGCCCGCTAATCCCTCCTCCCATGAAGTTGTTGCTTGGATTAAGCGTCTTTTGCGTGTCGAGAAAACCGGTCATAGTGGAACCCTAGACCCTAAGGTCACTGGTAATTTGATTGTTTGTATTGAGAGGGCGACCCGTTTGGTCAAATCCCAGCAAGGTGCTGGGAAAGAGTATGTTTGTGTTGCTAGATTACATTCTGCTGTTCCTGATGTTGCTAAGGTTGCTCGTGCTCTTGAGACTTTAACGGGAGCGGTTTTTCAGCGACCGCCTTTGATTTCCGCTGTTAAGAGGCAGCTTAGGATTAGGACTATCTATGAAAGTAAGTTGCTTGAGTACGATGCAGATAGGCATTTGGTTGTGTTTTGGATTAGTTGTGAGGCGGGTACGTATGTCAGGACACTGTGTGTTCATTTGGGGCTTTTGTTGGGTGTGGGTGCGCATATGCAGGAGCTTAGGAGGGTGCGGTCGGGTATTATGGGTGAGAAGGATAACATGGTGACAATGCACGATGTCATGGATGCACAGTGGATGTATGATAATTACAGGGATGAGACCTATTTGAGGCGGGTTATTATGCCCTTGGAGGTTCTTTTGACTAGTTACAAGAGGCTTGTTGTGAAGGATTCGGCCGTTAATGCTATCTGTTATGGTGCCAAGTTGATGATTCCGGGGCTGCTTAGGTTTGAGAATGATGTTGAGGTCGGGGAGGAGGTTGTTTTGATGACTACTAAGGGTGAGGCGATCGCTTTGGGTATTGCAGAGATGACTACTGCTGTGATGGCTACTTGTGATCATGGGGTTGTTGCCAAGATTAAGAGGGTTATCATGGATAGGGATACTTACCCGAGGAAATGGGGGCTTGGGCCCAGGGCTGCGATGAAGAAGAAGTTGATCGCAGACGGGAAGTTGAATAAGCACGGCAAACCAAATGAGAATACCCCGGAAGAGTGGCTAAGAAATGTGGTCCTTCCCACTGGTGGTGATTCTATGGTCGCTAGCCTTGCTGCTTCAGCTGAACCTGTGAAGACTGAAGGTAATGTAGTGGAGGAGGTAGAGAAGAAGGAGAAGAAACATAAACGGAAATTGGAGGAGGTTGATGCTAGCCCAGCAGCTGATGGTGGCAAGAAAACCAAAGTTGAAGAGGAAGTTGTGGAGGTGAAAGAGAAAGTGAAGAAGGTAAAGGATGAGGTCAGTGAGGAGGTTGAAGTGTCCAAGAAGGAGAAGAAAAAGAAGAAGAAGAAAGAGGAAGATGAGCCCGCTACTCCTGATGTAGAGAAGTCTTCTTCTAAGAAGGAAAAGAAGAAGAAGGATAAATCAAAGGACAAAGCCGAGTCATCGGATGAGGAAAAATCTGAGAAGAAGAAAAAGAAAAAGAAGAGCAAGGATGTTGAAAATGGGGATGCGGCTGCTGATGCTGAGGATGGGAGCAGAAGTGAGAAGAAGGAAAAGAAGGACAAGAAGAAAAAGAAGGATAAAGATGCTGATCAAGAATAAAAGAACTCGATTAACATAAAGCTTCAATGGAAATAGCACTTGCATTGTATGTCCTATTTTTTTCTTTTTTACTTAATTCACTCTTGCTGGTTCACAGATTTTGTAGTGTTCTATGTACTTTCAGCAGAACTATGGTTTGCTACTTTAAGTTTTGTCCATTAGAATAGGTAATATTGGCTAATTCTGTTGTGGACTTGGCCTTTATGGCTTATTGAGCTATGATAGAATTACCTTCTATTACATCTCCTTTCTTTCTGATTCTGGATTATTTTTAGTTGCTGCTAACTTCATCTCATCCCTGAATTGATGCAATTGGTTTCCATGATGTTCATTTCATGTTCATATTAGAGAGTGCTTTTTAAGTGATTGTTTGGTGCAAACAGTGATGTAATATTGGCTGATTTGAATTGGATCAACAGATACTTTCTCATTTATGATTTCTGCCTTGCTCTGTTTCTGCCAAGACGCAGCTATGCACCATTTTGGATGGAAGCGTCATTAGGCATTTTAGATTTGCTTAATCTGGCTTTTTTTTTTCTCTGTGGTGGCAAAGTTAATCTGAATATTACTGATGCATTTTGCATTGTTTTTTGCTCAATTGCTTAAAAAGGTTTTTGTTCCTTGCATCCTTTTTTGTATCGTGAATGAGTTACCATGTACTTAGGGCTTGAGTACCATAAATTTCTCATCCCTGTGGAGTTGAGTAGCAATATTACTTAGGGCTTGAGTACCATAAATTTCTCATCCCTGTGGAGTTGAGTAGCAATATTGTCTTTTATTAGGCCCTGGAATTCATGTGGTGATGTTGATAATCTTGTGATAATCATGCTTTTATGGTGGTGGAAGGTGCAAGAAAAGGAAGTTATGAAGAGGCTAGAAGGTCCATGATTTTCTTGTAATACTTTATTCTAAGTAAAAAGAAAAAGAGGAACAGAATCCTCGTGTTCCTTCTTCCCTTTTCCCTCATGTTCTGTTAGGCACTAGAATTGCCGTGCCCAAATTAGCTCTATAAATATGGTGGTGATCACACTTCAGCTCCATCCATAAGCAGTCATTCAAACATTTGCATTGCCTCATCCAGAAACTGAAAAATGTCCTTGATTCCTAGCTTCTTTGGTCGAACAATCAATGTTTTGGATCCCTTCTCTGTTGACCTCTGGGATCCCATAGATGGCTTGTTCTCGACCGCTGTTTCTAGTGTGCCATCAGCTCAGGAAACCTCAGCCTTTGTGGTTGCAAGGGTGGACTGGAAGGAGACCCCAGAAGCTCATATCTTCAAAGCCGACCTTCCTGGCCTGAAGAAGGAAGAGGTGAAGGTTGAGGTGGAAGACGGGCAAATCCTTCAGATCAGCGGGGAGAGGAGCAAGGAGAAAGAGGAGAAGAACGACAGGTGGCGTCATGTGGAAAGGAGCAGTGGGAAGTTCTTCCGTCGGTTCCGTTTACCTGAGAACGCTAAGATGGATCAGGTGAAGGCGAGCATGGAGAATGGGGTGCTCACTGTGGTGGTCCCAAAGGAGGAGGAGAAGAAGACTGAAGTGAAGACCATTGAAGTCTCTGGTTAAATAGGGAATTATCCCTAGAAAGACAAGTAATTTTCTACTACTTTAATATGTGCCTACCAATAACCAATGTCTGATGGTTCTAGGAATGAGTTCAACTTGTATTCTGTGTCATGGAATCGTGAATTTGAGTGGATGTAACATATAGTGTGAAGTTTGTAATAATATTTGAGGTTTTGCCCAAGTGCAGAGCAATCTAACACTTCCAGCTGCACAATTGACTACTTGAAGTGATTGCATAACATGGATTATACTATAAATAAGAAGAGACGTGTTGAAAATCATTCGTGGTCGAGCTCAAGTTTGAGCTACGCAGTTTAGGTATGTTTCGTTCAATTGAACGGAAATGGATGATGTCGAAATTGAAGGGAATGAATACTAATATGTGAGAACCAGTGGCGGATCTAAAACCAACTTCAAGTGGGTTCCTTTTCTAGGATTTAACTTATTTTTAGTACAAATATATAATTTTTTCCCCAAATTTACCCATAAAAAAAGGGAAAAAAAATCCTCAAGTGGGTTTCCGGGCACCCACTTGAGGCCCCTTGGCTCCGCCACTGGTGAGAACTAGATATATTACAAAACTAAACTAATATGATAACAACGAACTGAATAAAACCAAACTGAACCAAGCTCAGAGATACTTGTTTACATTATAATTCAAGTAAGGGTGAAGAATATCTCATGAATTGCTTCTTATCAGTTGCATGGCGCAAGCAACACCAAAAGCTGACAGTTGGAACTTTGGATGACAGAGACGATGAACAAAAGAAACAAGAGAAAACCCTGATAATCATCTTCAGATTCCAAACACTCAGAAACCATCCCTGCTCTGGTACTCACTACTCACTATACATGCATCACATCTCTTGAATTTAGATCATCATCTTCATCATCTGAAATTAGAAATGTCTGAAGAGATGATGCCAACAGAGCAGGGGGAAAGGCTAAAGCTCAAGCTGCTGATAAACAAGGAATCAAACAAGGTGGTATTTGCAGAGAAGCAGGAAAGGAATTCGTAGACTTGCAATTTGGACTTATGGAGATGCCCCTTGGTTCAATTCTGCGCCTTCTTAAGCAGAGCGGTAAAATGGGGTCACTGTCTCTGGGCAGAGTATATCAGAGTGCTGAAGAACTTGAAGATTTATACCTCAACCAATCTCAACTCAGGACCTCCATCTTAACCCCTCCTTGCTTCTCCCCCACTTCTCAAGTCCGGCACACCCCTCTGCTTCGTAGATTGGTCGCCCATGTCGGAGGATCTAACAACTGGCAGCCGCTTTTTGGCCAGACAACCTCTGGGTAAGTTTATTTTTGTACTCCATTTTTTCATTCAATTATGGTCTCGCAGATGACATTGTAGCGCAGTTGGTTGGTAACTTGTTATGTTCTAGTGATCACACAGCTTTGAATCCTGGCTGCAAGTTTAATTTGGAATCACTTAGCATGTACATCAATTTGATTCAAGTGTCATTGTTAAATTACACTACAAAAACCTTGAATAACAACTAAACTAATAACTATCATCCTTCAGTGAAATCAGTCCATTACACATTGTAATTGTTTTAGGCTAGGATTTTTTTTTTTTTTTTTTTTCCAATTAATCCAAGAATGGGGATGCAATTTCATACAGTCAATTTTCAATATTCTGGTAAAACAAATTAAAGTCATCTCACCAGTGACCACTTTTCCATGTAGTCCATTTGGTTCCAGCTTTGAGAATCTAGCTTCTTCAAGTTTCACGGGCTTGGGGAGAAAGGAGGATTCTATTCAGACACCCTTTGGCACCAGGTAATTCCATTTCACATTGAAATCATCTCCAAGAATTCAGGTCCCTAAGAGCTCTATAAGTGTCCGGGATGGTCCCCTGAAAGAAAGGTCCGA
>BSSO01000222.1:0-40353 GCA_030267885.1 Mesembryanthemum crystallinum
AAAATATATACTCTCTCTCCAATCACACTCTCTCTCTCTTTCTATTATTTTATTCTCTCACAATAATATCTCTCTCTATTACTTTAATCTCTCACATAAATTTCCCCTTCTATTTTTTATTCCCTCTATTAGAATAGAATTTATCTAAAAATATTAATCTAAAATCTTGCGCCCTCTCCATTTCTGAAAGTTAATTTTGGGACAGAGGGAGTATAACTCCAATATGATCTCCATTCATGCAAGAATCATTGTTCATCAAACTATGCCAAAATATTACCACACGAAAATATTGGGTAATTTTCCCTTTTCAAAAACTCTCAGAGACCATCCTAAATCAAAATTCACATATTTTTTCACGAACTTTCCACTTTGCAAACTCCTAAAATCTAATCCATAACAATTTCTCTCACCCCCCAAAAAAAAAACCAAAACATCTTGACATAAATGTAATTGCATAGTTTAGTAGAGCAAGACCGAGACTTTAACCCTTTGGGAATTCTTAAAAAGAGTGAGAAATATCAAAACATAACCTCTTGTCAAAGTAAACAATCAATTACCACAAATTACTACCATCTTCCATACAGAAAACACTAATGCATAGTAGGTGTTCGATTAATTTCCTCACCCATCTAGCCATTCTCAATTTGTACCCACAAACAGACCCCCAAACCTCATAAATTCCAACAATTTTATATAATGGGTATTTAATTTCTTTTGTCAAGAGAAGATAGAACAAAGTGATTAGTGAAGATCACACAACCTGGGCATCAATTTTGAAAGGAGGCTCAGAATTTGGGGTGAAACCTTGACAAGTAGAAAGAAACGAAAAATACTTATCATCATCATCTTGAGATCCACCATCACTGACACTGACACTAGCTGTAAAGGCCTTAGCTTCCCTCTCTGTAATCCTCCTGCTCCATCTCCTTGGTAGCTGCTTTGCTGCTGTTGCTGCTTCCAATTTCTCTCTCTCCCTTTCATTCTTTCCACCTCCTCTTCCACTTTTTCTCCGGGTAGTCACCATTTTTCCTTCTCGAATTTGTGCTCTGCTTTGATGGGTTTTGATGAAAGTGTGATTTTAAAAAAAAAAAAAANAAAAAAAATCTTTCCTGCCGTTGGGAAGGAATTTCACGCTTGGGAAGGTAAGTAACAATGGCAGGAGAAGAAAAGGTAGGCAAGAGAGAGATAGGGAGAGGGAGAATGGCAAAGAGCAGCACAAATATGGTGCCTGTGACTGAGACTGAGACTGAGACTGAGAGTGTGTAGATTGTACGGAGTAGTACCATTGTGGAACAGAGTGTTCATTTATGAATACTGACAAAAAGTTTCAATTTTTTTGTGTTTTAAAGGAAGAAAAGGGTTCCTACTTTTTGAGTTCTTTTGAGGAGTCCCATTTACCTCAAATAGTCTTTTCATGATTTGCAATTAAACTCTCTTGGAATTAATAGTCGTTATTAATTTGTAATGTCAAATTCCACCATTAATGTGTTTAAAAAAACATTAATTACTAGGATCACTCATCATGTCTATGTTCACAATATTATATAAATCAACTTTTAAGAGGAGTGTATATCAACAAGATTTATACATTCATACTCACATATACTCCGAATAATCTAACGATTACAAAAAAAGTTCAAGTTAGAATTCAGCTTATTAGCAAGTATACTAACATATTCAAAACAAAAGATTTGATAAAAGAGAGTATTTTTGAAGGTTCAAAATAGAGTTAAGAGCGAGAGAATAGAGAGAGACGGAGGAGGACATTTTGTAAATCAATAAATGATTGTGAAGCGGCTATTAATTGAGAAGGAAATTAGGTTGAATTTTTGTTGTCATAGGTGCAACACTAAGTCTATACGTATGACTTGTTGATGAAATTGGAGTAAAAGAAAATGAAAAAGACAAAGAAAGAGGAGGATAGTTGAGAAAAAAATGAAGCGAACCAAATAGGCAGCCGTTTAGTTTAGCGAGTTAGATCAAACCTATCATTGTCAACTTCTTTATTCAAATCTGTTCAAATAAACCATTGAATAAGGTGTGGTTCAAAAACAATTCCTTTACCGCTACTTAGAAGATCATATGAAGTGTTGGCACAACTTATATGAATTTCCTAATTGATGAGTCTTTTCTTTAGTTATAACCTTTGATCGATTTATTTTCATGTCAAACAAGCTGAAAAACACTGATAACTCATTTAGTGACTAGTTTTAAAGCACAGATACTTGGAAAGTTGTTGTATCACAAGTCGGACATATAGACATGACATGCACCAACGCTCAAATGTGAAAAATNTTTTTAGCCTTGGTGGAACTTTCACCTCATAAAAACCGTCCCATAGCCCATTATAGGCTCATGTCGGCCCAGTTTACAGGGTTCCTGAATCGCAACCACTGGAGGCCCATAATGAAAATAATTCAAGGTTCATATTAACTCCCTTGTTTCATTTCATACAAAACCCTAATTTTCCCCCGCCTCTATCAACAACCTCGAGCAGAGAAGAGGAGAGAGAGAAAGACAGAGGAGCTCGCCGGAAATGGGACAGTTCAGGGTGAGCAATCAATCAATCAATTACGCAGATTTCTCCATTTTCCAATCAATGGAGTTTGTGGTTTCTCTGTTATCTAAATTTCAATCTATTATTTTCTTATGTACGTAATTTGTTTGTTTTTGGTGGAAACAGTTTCATCAGTATCAGGTGGTGGGAAGAGGGCTGCCAACGGAGACCGATGAGCACCCGAAGATCTATCGGATGAAGCTCTGGGCAACCAACGCAGTTCGCGCCAAATCCAAGTTCTGGTATTTCATCAGGAAGTTGAAGAAGGTTAAGAAGAGCAACGGCCAAATTCTCGCCGTTAACGAGGTACTTTTCTCTCTCAGTCGCTTACTCACTAGCATTTGTCTTACTAATTGCTCATTTTAATGTTGGTTTATGCTCATTGCATTAGTGTTAGTGATTTCAATTTCTGCAATTTCTGTGACTGGAATAAAAAGAACATGTTTTGATTACATTTACATCCATATGGTGAGAAATTTTTATGTGGAAATTGTATATATTGTGGAGGAATGATTGGGATGGACGAGGTTTTGAGTTTTTGTTGGAAGATATTTGGAGAATGCTGATGTATTTGGGCCTTTTAGGGTTATGGTATGGTATTTTTGGACTATCCCAAGCACGCGACAGATGGATTTTCATTATGAAATAAGAATTCATTTTTTTTTTTTTTTTTGTGTTATTATAACCTTCCTGATCACGGTTGTTTTTCATTTGTGTTGTGATAGAACGAGTTCATTGGTTTGAGTTCTTTTTATCATGATGTAATAGTTGTTTGCACTGCACCTCAGAAGGAGTATGTCATAGTGCTAGCCGGGTCACGGTCGCTACACATAGTCAATACCGAAATAAAACTTTGTGCACTCTGCATTCTTTGCTGTTGGATACCTTTCTCGGATTTAATGTTCTTATGGCCCTGCCCAGTAGGGTAGGGGTTATGATCCCTGTGTTTTATGGGGAGGAAAAGGAGTTTGATTTCCCTTGTAATTGGTTTTAGGTGACTAAATATAAACCAAAATCTCACTACATATCAAGTTGAACTGACCACCCGGGCCAGTAGGCTTAGTCATGATGCCATTCTTATCTGCATGTGGAAACATGTCTAAATTTCGCCCAAATATTATTCCATATCCTGGAAAAGTAAGCACATTTTTGAAACCGGGATTTTGCTGGATTAAAGAAAAGCATTTGCTGGGAGTTAGAGACTTCTATCCACTATGAAACATATGTAAATTTCATCATGAAAGAGAAAAACAAACTGAGTATATGTGAGAGTTAGAGTTATGCAGGCACGTATCAACTCTATTTGACTGATCTTTGTGGGATGTAAACTCGCTCAAATGCAATGTGAAATATTCGTCACTTTATTATTTAGGTGCCTTCTTAAAGGCATGGGGATTAATGTCCTTGCTCCTAACCCTAATTTGTTTGGATGCCCACAGATCTATGAGAAGAATCCTACCACAATCAAGAACTATGGTATCTGGCTGCGCTACCAGAGTAGGACTGGCTACCACAACATGTACAAGGAATATCGCGACACCACTTTGAATGGTGCCGTGGAGCAAATGTACACTGAGATGGCTTCTCGCCACCGTGTCAGGTCTCCTTGCATCCAGATCATCAAGACAGCCACTGTTCCTGATGAGCTTTGCAAGAGGGAGAGCACCAAGCAGTTCCACAGCTCAGATATTAAGTTCCCATTGGTGTTCAAGAAGGTTCGACCACCAACCCGTAAGCTGAAGACAACATACAAGGCTTCAAAACCTAACTTGTTTATGTAAGGGGAGACATCTTCCGCAGGTTTTTGTGAGGGCTGAAATTTTACTTTTTCCAAAGAATGGTTGAACTTATGTAGTTTCTGGATTATTTTTTAAATGAGTTTAGTTACTATCTTGAGGTGGAATATTTGTTTGTTCAGCCATGGGATTTATTTTGCAACTTCAGTTGGCATTCTCCCCATTCTTTTGGTAGACCTGGTTTACGACCCACTCTTCTTCACATATTCGATTGTGTATAGGATTGCAGCTGAGTTGAGGTTCCAGTAACACTGCTTTCCTTTGTGTGCAAGAGTTTATTTCTTTCATCTCATTGCAGGACTTCAGAACAAACCTCATTAATATCTGGTAAATATTGATAATGTGCAAATCCAAATACAAAAATTTCAAAAGCAGAATGGGAAGGGGGAGCAAGCAGCTAAGCAAAAGAAATGTAAACTGGAACCAAGTAGGCATAATGGCCGTATAACCAAATACAACATTCCTCATTGTTTCTTTTTACAATCTTTTCAGGGTTTACACTAGAGCATGTAAAACTGATAAGTGTTTCATGTGGTAATTTTGTAGTAAACTTTACTAAATTGATTCATCAGATTCATCTGAATCACTTCTGTCAGCTTCGCCAGCATTGTTGGCAGGGTCTGGTGTATCAGGCTTGGCTTTAGGTGTCGGGGCAGGCTTCTTGTTTGCATTACGTGCATTCTCATCACCATCTTCCTCTTGAGTAGCTGTTTCTGCACGTTTAGTTCAGTCAAGGCTAAACAACAGTGCAGAGCCATGCAACATATAGCTAATTTGCTAAACCTGAACACTATGTACATCAAGGGATTGTATTTAGATGACGGTTAAATCGTTAAAATTAAGAGGATGTGCAGCCTAGTATAGGCTGCAATCATTAAAACATAACCACATTCAACCTTAGGTATAATTTTTTTGAACTTTCAACAACAGACGAAATGCCACTCTGAAGCAAGGCATGAAGAAGGCAAAAAATTCATCAGAGTAAATTTAAGAGGTAGAATGATCATGTAATAAAACAAAATATGACAGAAGACACAGGAAATGTTCAAAAATGAATGCAGCAGCTGAAACTGTAAGACAACATATGTTGTAAATGGAAAGGGAGCAAAACCCCCAAGGCAGTTGTTAAGATGGTTCATTCATCAATTAAATGTAGTACAATCAGAGATGATGGGGCCTTAAATCAAGTGCGTCCTGTCAAAAGGGATAGCAAGGGCAAGGTGAGCAGCAGGCAGACATATCCAACCAAGGTTAAAAACATCACAACCAAAGAAGATAAGCAAGATCTTTTCAGATAGGAACTATGTTCACCTTGAGACTTTGAGAGAATATACAAGACATACAACATGCTAAGGTTAGCAAGATGGCAATTGTAAAGAATAGAAACATGAGAAAACTATCTACATTTGAGTTATCAAGCTCATTTTGATCAGAATAATGCCAACTACACATCACGAACTCTAGTTACATCTTATCAAGCAAACTCTTTGTAGTTGAAAGATGAATTTGAAAAATAATTGCCATATAAAGCAAAAGGATATTTCCACTTCGCATAATGTTCCAAAGATCATTCTCAACACGCTGCACAAGCTCTGGCTGCAAAATAACAAAAACACCTGAATCTCATTGTAAAGAAAAAAAGAAATAAATAACCCAAGCCATAGTACGAAGATGACATGAAGACAACTCAACAATCAAGACTATGGAGAGTAAGAAAAAGCTTTTCATGTAGAACACCACCATTAACTTAATCCCCAAGCATTTCCAAGAGTGGAATGAGAAGTCATGAAGTAGCATACATTCAAATCAGGCTCTCTACGGAATCTACGGCGTCGGGCATCCCTCATTGGAGGGGTTAGACCATGTCTATACTCCACCATATCAGGTGCAACATCATTCCCTTCTCTCACCATAATCATCTGCTTCAACAGCAAAGATCAACATCCAATCAAAATGGATGAAAACAATCACAATCACTCAGCCACATAACATTTGTGTTGTCTAAATTAGCTTTACTTGACCAATGTCCGCAGTCTTAATCAGCACACTATCATCATAAGTTTTGTATGACTCTATGACGGAAGGAAGATCCAAGAGAGAGGCAGGAAACTGATCATCTCCAATCATAAATGTTCCACTCCTTCCATCTTCTGCACGACATAAGAACAATCATGAGTGAGTTCATGAGCATTGATCAAGAAGTTTCAAAAAAAAAAAAAAAAAAAATATGAATTTAAGGGACACAGAAGATTACAAAGACAACAAACAAAACAGATTGAATGTTCTTATGTTCTGGATACATAGACTGATGCTGAAACAGGACTGGATGATTACTGCATGACCAAGACGTACCAAATCTAACAAATCCCTTTTTATATATAAGAAAAGAAACATAAAAGGTAATTGAATCATTCGAAGAATGTGTGACAATCCTACCATTATAATTTCTAAGAAAGTGATGGCCTGATGGGTAAAGCACCAACCGACAAGAACTTTTCTTTCCATGCCAAAGGAAACTGTAATCATCAAGTGATTGCCAAATAAACTCCAGATTGGTCAAACATGTCCACCAAACACAGTTACAAACTTACAATTTAACACACTACCCAGCAAGAGACAAAAGAAAAAGAAAAGATTAAAAGATAAGGAAAGACGGGGAGAAATTTTTTTAGAAAGGAAAGCAGATGGTGGATAACAAGAGAACATTTTCAGAATCATAAGGGTCGCGGGAATTATAAATTTTAAAATACAAGTGTCGGAGATAGTCGCACCAGAGAAAGACAGGTCCAGCGATTTATCCTCGGAAGAATCATTTTCACCCAAAAGGCGTTCAATTTGTTCAGCAACAGAAGGCGGAACTCTTAAAATGAACTGTTCCTCCATTCCCCCCTGCATATCACAACCAATAAGAAGTGAATCATCATCTGAACATTAAAACAATGAATCAAAACAGGCAAGTGTAAAATATATGATGCCGGTAGGGTGAGCTTAAAACGATAAGATTAGCAACAAAAACTTAAAACTTAAACTTGATCAGCTGCCAAATCTATATATAGCTTGGAACAGAATATTAAAAATACAAAAGAAAAGAAACCAGGCTTACAACCAAAAGCTTGAGAAAGAACAATCAGAAATTCAAAAGATAAACTAGGAACCCGTATCAAAAGCCACTGGGACCAGCCGTTGCAAACCAAGGCCCCAATGCTCACAAAGGGATTAACTTTATACCCGATAGCACTACCATGGCTATCAGGGCTGGTGGGATGCAACATGAGCAAGATAACTGAGCCAAACCAAAACCAAGTCTGGTCATCCAATCATAAATCAACTACAAAGTCAGCTAAATCCAAAGCAGCCTTAACCATGTCAAGAGACCTGACAACCCAACTGTAGATTTGTAACCCTATACGGAGAGACGAACAGGAAGCAAGAGGCTGCCGAATCAACATGACTAGCGAGCCATGTAGCAGGCCAACAGGGTAGCAGTAGTTCAGTTACAATCTCACATCCAAAACATGAAACAATCTGAAATTCATACCAAAACCTAAAGCACAAAAGGATGATTGAAATTATGCAAAAAGGAAAGCAAGAAACAATCAAGAAAGATTAAAGTGAATCAAGTGGAAACCTAAATTGAAAGATGGCTAAAAGAAGCCAAAAACAAACATGGGCAATTCACTATCTCAGAGAGTCCCAAATCAAGCAAAAGGAACAACAAGGGAGCTATTTCGTAAAAATTGGCGAAGATGATGAAGGGGATTTTCCCTTTCCGGAAAATTATCAATAAGCATTTGAATATAACTGTGGGGAATTGGGGCATCACTATGTTCAATGTTGGGAATTTATAGCAGAAATAATCAAACAAGGGCAAAGGGATATAGAAGAAGCAAAATAAGGAACTGGGAATTAAAGAAAAATTAGATGGAAGAATTGAGCTCGAACCTTGTAATCTGCAATGAAATCAAGGGCCACCCAGTTAGGAACAGTGAAGGTTTCTCCCAAATTCGCCAATGGAGGTTTATGAGAGAGAATGGTGGACAGAGATACAAATACGATACATCCATAGTCCGAGGGTCTCCTTCTTATTCCTTTTCTTCCTCTTTTTCTTATTTTTTTTTTCTTTTTTCCTTTTCTTTTCCTTTTCCCTTTTCTTCCGCAAAAATTTATGTGAATAACTCCAAATTAGCCCAGACTTCGGAAAATAATTTCTATTTTTTTAAAAAAAATTGATTTCTACACTTTAGTCATAGATCAAATATTTAGTAGGAAAGACATGAACTATCGGTCAAATTACCATCTTGTATGGTAATTATTTTCGTAATTTGGAGTCATATATCAACATTGCATGTCTACGAAACCCTAAATTCATCTTCTTCCCTCATTACTCCCTTGTATAGAGAGCATAGATAGGGTTTTGCATTTTTTGGGGCAACAACTCATACATGAACAGAGCAAAAATAGGTTACCAAGTTAGTAGGAAGAGGTGGCTACTTCTTGTGTGTTACTGGCTAGCAAAAGATTTGCATTTTTGGGGCGACTACTCAAACTTATAAACAAGGTTTCAATGTGTTAGGTATATTGCCAGGTGAATAGTTATAAGTAGGTGACTCGACTCTTATTGTAGTTAGTTGGACCCATATAAAATGGTAACATCATAACATCATGGCAACATTGATTAGGAACTATTGAAATTCATTCAAGATCTGACAATTTGTGTAAACAAGAACTGGGTTTAAGTTTTTGTCTTCTTGTTGTATAGTCCTTACTTTTGGTTCTTAGATCTCTTTGCCGTGGGTGAGTTAATATATGCCTCTATTTCTTGCAACATTGAAGTAGCTCCCTTGAAGCGTAGAATCATGGAATGACATATGAGAAATTTACATGTTTGGGCTTTGAGGCATAAGTGGGTGGCAAAGAGATATGTATTGTGAGTGTGATTGACATCATTTATGGTATATTTTTCTCTAAATTAACTGAGTTCCTGGATTATATAAGAAGTTAAAAGCATGTGTATAATGTAATGTTCATAGGTTGGTGTTTGTGAAGTCATATATCGATGATGTTTTCTTCTTATATCACAAAAACTTGTATGAGGTGGTCTTATATATATATGAGGCCTGGTACCTTGAATAAGAAAAAAAGTGGTACCTGAAAAGTGGTGGTACCACTTTTTCTTCTTCAAGGTAATAGGTCTCATGTATATGTGGTCTAAGATTCCTTGAAACTTGATGATTTAGACCAATCCCCCTTTGATCCCACTTATATTTACGACTTACATCTAGCAAGTGATAGTTAAAACGAGGAGGCAACCATTCAACACAGTAGAGTTTATTGTTCCCAAATAGAGTAGTACTTATTTTTATCATAGTACTTAGTTAGAGGTAAGGCTGCGTACATTTGGACCTCCCCAGGCCCTGCCCTCGGCAGGATTTTTACTGGGTCGTTGTTGTTGTTGTATACCAAGTAATGACACATAATATTCCATTGATATGAATCATTATATTGACAAGATAGCATGAATATGGTGATTTAATTCAACAAAAGATGTTAGTAGCAAATTATTTTTTGTCGTTTTCTATGGATAATTAAGATGTCAGCTAGTTTAGCTGGTAAAGTTTTGAAAAGTATACTCCAAATTATGAGTACAAAACCTATGTTTGACATCCTTCATAACTTCTTTTATACCAAAAAAGCGAGTTAAACTAAACAAGAAATTCACCGATAGAAGATTATAAGTTCTAAATTCCAATCCAATCCCATAAGATCGATGTAATCAATAGGCATAGGCATACCAAGTACTTCCAAAGGCAAGCCAAAGAAAAAAAAAAAAAAAAGAAAAGGCAATACTAGTAGGGAGTAGTTTGGAAACCAGGCTTTGGAATTGGACCACACATGCAAGTGACTTTCTCTCTCCAAATGCCGGCCCAGTCCAGTAGGGTTTATGTTCATCTTCTTCATCACTCTCACTGATATCTCATGGAAAACAAGCTTTCAAATTCCAATCCCAGAAGGTAAAAATGCGCCTCAACGGTCGATAAAAGAAGGAAATTCCCCTCATAGAGAACACGATAATTTCCATAAGCAAGAAAAGAAAAAAAAATGAGGCATTTACGAATCATATCTCAAGCAATCCCTAAATCTCAATTGTTAGGGTTAATACAATCAAAATCAAACCCAGTCCGGAACTTCAATTCAGCAGCGGCTCAAGAATCGACCTCGAAGCCTCCTTCACAGAAGATCACCGCAATCGCCGATGAAATCTCGGCCCTAACGTTACTAGAAGTGGCGGATTTGACGAATTTACTAGGGAAGAAATTAGGGCAGAAGGACATGCCGCTAGTGTTTCCGATGATGCCGGGGATGGGGTTCAGTCTCCGGGGAATGGGCGGCGGAGGCGGCGGCGCTGCGGCGGGGGCGGCGGCGGCCGAGGAGAAGAAGGAGGAGAAGACGGCGTTTGATCTGAAGCTGGAAGGCGGGTTCGAGGCGTCGTCGAAGATTAAGATTATTAAGGAGGTGAGGAGCTTTACGGATTTGGGGTTGAAGGAAGCTAAGGAGCTGGTGGAGAAGGCACCGGCTGTGTTGAAGCAGGGCGTGCCGAAGGAGGAAGCTGAGAAGATTATTGAGAAGATGAAGGCAATTGGAGCTAAAGTGGTTATGGAGTGAGGTAATTGAACTTCTCCCCCATTTGTTGATGCTCTGTATTAGATATACATGTTGGTTGTGTTATCTGGATTTGTTTGAATTTGTGTTATAAGTATGGTTTATGTTGCATTCCTAGGATTGGTTAATGGATATAAGAACATAGTTTTGTATGAATATACAGCTTTGCCTGGTGTTGAAAGGAATGTCATTTTATATGAATTTGTCCAATGGTAGGAAATGACAATCAACACTTTGAAGATGTAAACTTTACAATTTCTTTGAATTATTTGTACTATTGATTCTTCATTGGTGGGTATCTGTAGTTGATATTCCTCATGTTTGTGTAACTCATATTGATGCTCAATAATCAAAGCTGATATCAATCTCCATTCTGTTCTTAGACTTTTGTATCATGGTGTGGTGCTGGTACCCTCCAAAACTCATTGCCAAAGACTATTCTCTCAGGATGAGAGCTATAAACCTGACATTCCTTAGGTGAAGACTCAGCAGTCAGCACATACAAAAGAGCTTAGAAATAGGAGACCTAGGAAATAGACAGAACAATAAGAATACATTATCATATTTATCGAAGACTGACATTCAAACCTTGTTTGACATCTTATGCATGCTAGTAATAGTGTGCTGGTCAGGAAATTATATCATTCCTTTTCAAAATGATATCATTCCTTTTCCACAAGCGGTATATGGCAGCAACAAAGTAAAGCTTTATCCAGCTAACAACCTTATCCCATCTCATGGGTTTGCCATTTACATCTATGTCTACAAGAAAATCTGCGTCAGCATAGGTGCAGTGAAAAATGGTGATCATGGATTTCTAACCTGTAGCAAGAAACGCCAGCTATGGTTGGGATTGAGACAGAACTGGATTAGTCATGCTTGTCAACCACAGGAACTAGAGTTCCTTTCCTTTGATGCTCTAAAGCATTTTCGGTGGTGTCGTTAAAGAAATGACCCACCAGATGTGATCTGTAGAACCCAGGAAAATCTTCTTTAATTGCCAACTGATCAGCCTCATTCAACAAGCATAAACTGTTGCTTTTATTCCATCTTCTCAACCAAGAGAGTAGATGTTGGCAGTTATCTTCTCTTGTTGTAGATAATTCACCAAATTCCTAAACAGCAAGGAAAGCTATGGTCATATCAAACATTGATAGAGCCACCATCTACCATTCAAAAAGTTAGATTCTATTGAACGCAGGATCAGAGCCTCAAGATTTTCTAAGAGCCTGAGGATAATTTGTGCAACTGTTGAAGAATACATGTTAGCAATCAAAGAAGCATTAAAAGAAACACCCTTGAGCTGGATTAATCAGTTCTAAGAGTATATCAAACATCCGTTTCTGGCTGTGTGATTTTATGCTGGGAGATTAACGATGATTTCCTGGTTTGATATGAAATTTAAAACTTGAAATAATTGACGGATTCTTTAAAGTGAGCCCCTAGACATACTGGTGACAAATTGACCTCAAAGTACCCAGCTGCTTCGGTTTGCTTATTAACTTATTGGTATTTGTGAATCCTCAACTTCATGGTATTTGCCAAGTCGAAGTCACTAAGGATTTTCTGGAAAACAAATGAGTACTTCTACAATAGCTTGAGACTTGTGTTGCATTAAAGAATAAGAGTTCAGTTTGACAATATTTCTACTTAACTAAGCCTCTTAATCTAAAATCACTGAGATACTTGTTCACGTTTGTGTATATTGTTTTCAGGACAAAGGATCTTTAATTAGTTTTTTTTAATGGGTTTTGAGGGGAAAGTGGGAAGTTATCTTTACACTTTGTGCTGTATTTGCTTTATTGCAAAAATCCATACTGTATGGTAGTTCATGTGTATTTCCACTTAAAAAAACTCAATGTTCAATCCAAAAACAACATAACCCGCACCATTAACAAGAGGAATCATCTCAGAAAGAGAGAGAAACCAAGTTTCACGTTAAGCTAATAGAAAATTTACTCAAATCAAGGCATTTCATTTTCATTCTTAGGAATTAGGTGTGGCAAGAGCTGTTAAGGGCACGGCAGATGCACGATAAGATACAAAATGTTTGGTTTTCTTTTGTATTTTCTTTCTTTGGTTGGGACCGGGGGAGTTACTCGATACAATGACACTTTCCCTTATGAAGTTCTGGAAGATATTTCATTGCCTCTAGATGCCTAAGCAAACTTATAAGCAAGAATCTCATTAGTTAACAGTTAGATAACTCAAACCCACCTAAGGCAATAGACCAAGCCAAAAAATTAGGCAGACCTTTTCACTAGCTGGATAATGCATATTATCCCTACTATGAGCACCAACTCTTTCTCAACTACATCATTTCATCTATGAAAGGGGATTGAAAAGGGGGGAGGGGGGTGAAAAGTCAAACACTCACAACAGACCAGAAAAACTACCAAGTGCTGAATTCACTAAGGAAGATGGCATCTGTGGTACCTTGGTCTATGGTGTTGGGGATGAATGATGAATATGTTCATCTGGCTGAAATGGTGCTGTTAAGTTCCACTTGAAACATGAACTATCTGGTGGGTTTGGCTGACTCTGGAGTAAAGATTTCTTGCCTGGCGTAACATGTTAAACGGTGACTTACATTATCTTCCTATATTAAAGGAATTCGTTGTCTTCTACTTGTATTAACTCTTTGACTTCATTGGGAAAAAGCTAATTCTGCTAGAGAATCTGAATGAAAGGCTCTATAATGCCTGTTTTTCTTCGCAAAGAGCTTATTTTCCTGTCTCCCCCTTTCTCCCTCAACCTCTTTCAGAACCCTAACGCCTGGAGAGGTAGGTTATGACTACGATGTGGGGGTATTGCTATCAGTGACAACGCTGCTAAGCTGTTTAATGACGCGAAATACACTGAAGGGAACTGTATCTTTAAAAGGGATTGACACCGATTGACAATTTGGTTTCTAAAATGATTGCAGAAATCAAGCAGTTGATGTTAAATTCTACTTTTGCACGAGTCTAATTTTGCAAGTCCTGCTATCCTTACAATCTGGTTTCTATTTTGTTATCAGGCTTTTTTGCACCACCTGCACATGAGATGGAAGACGAGGAAGAACGCCTCTGTAGTTTTTGGTTTCTTTGAGCGAAGGAGATCTTGCTGTGTATCTCGTGAAGATTACAGATCTCGGCAGTGATACAGACATTTGAATGGTATCCTAAGGTCTTACAGCAAATCCAAAGAGCTGAATGGAAACTTGTACCGTGTATTCTTTGCAATCTTTGTTCTTTAAACGAAGATAGCTGACTATGATCAAATTTACCCTGCGCAATCATGCACTTTGGCTAGTCTGAACTGGTAAATACTTGACAGTTTTCTCATTCTTGGAGAAGCTCGAATGTATTTTTTCTATTGGAGTTTCCTAGTCCTTTTTATAATAATGAGGAGAGTGGGTTGCGCAAGTGTTCCTTAGTGAAATTCTGTTGTTTAGACCTCCAAGTTAAGTGGAAATGGACTATCCATACTATACTCGCTCCACATTAAGATAGCATAGTACTCCATGATAATGAAGTTAAGTAGACAAAATTTTGCCTATTAATAACACGCTAAATACTTGTGAATAGCACCCATCATTATGCTACTACATGGAATTTGCTACTAATATATTGTTAGTGTCATTTCATTAGCTTTAAACTTTTTGTTTGGGTTACAAGATTAGAGAATGAATTAAGCAACCCTTTTCTCAGAGCTCAAGTCTAATTCATACAAGGATTATAAAGGATATATCGAATGTGAAAGAGACGACTACTTAATGGAATAACTGATAGAAGCAAAGTGATACGTCTCACCACTGGAATATCTCTTGATTCCATTTTGTTTTTAGTTGGTACGATATTCTATAGTAGCATTTTCAATTTAGGAGTATTTAGTTCTCAAGAAACCTTGACGATATCGAGGGACAGGAACGTGCACCAACCCTATGCCAAGCGTCCGAGCCCAATAACAATTAACACGAGGCCACCTTAAAGTGATAGAGTCTAACAAGGAAAAACCCCTCAAGGTTTAACAAGTACATAACGGAAAACGACATCGTATTAACGGAAATTAAAGTCGGCGCTTTGCAAAAACTGGACACTGAAATTCAATCGAATCTGCCGTTGGGATCGCCGCCGGTGAGATCCCGGCAAATTGAAACGTCGGGAAATGAGTGGTGGGTCCCAGGCAGGCGGTGGCGGTCAATGGCAGTGGCAAAACGCCGCCGCCGGAGCCACCGCGGGGTTCGCCACCGTCGCCACCATGCACCCTCTAGACGTCGTCCGTACTCGCTTTCAAGGTATTTTTCTACTCTTTAGAGAGAGATTGTGATTGTGATGATTGTTGTGTTGGTTACAAAGTTTTTTGATTTAGGTTTTGATGTGAATCAGTAAATGATGGAAGAATTTCGAGTTTGCCTACCTACAAGAACACTCCTCATGCTCTATTAACCATCGCTCGTTCTGAGGTACTTTTCAGTGATTTGCCCAGTGTTTTTGTTTGTTTAATTGCCTGATAAGTAACATCAATTTGGAAATCTTCTCATTTAATTGATATACAGTTAGCAAAGTTGGTTAGTGAACGAAAATTGGGCGTATTGTTTTAACTTTTTGAGTTTTAGGGGAATTACATTTCAAATTACAGTTATAATTGTAGTGATTAAGTGCCTGATCAATACTTTGAAATTTACTTACTTTCAGGGATTGAGGGGGCTTTATGCAGGCTTCTATCCAGCTGTTCTGGGATCATCCATTTCCTGGGGGTTATTTTTCTTCTTGTAAGTAGAATGTTTTATAGTTGGTGATTGTTAAATTCTCTGATTATTATGAATTGCACTTCAGCTCTTTATGTTGTTGCCAAGATCTAGTAACATGATTTGTTTATACTCTTCAAAGCCTTTGTCTTTCTGTTTGATTTTTCCTATAGTTGGGATATATTATATCTAAAGATGCTGATAGAAGAGGGTTTTACTGTCTTTCACAGCTACAGCAGAGCAAAGCAAAGGTATTCTCGTAACACGGATGAAAAGCTGAGCCCTGGGCTCCATCTCGCGG
This sequence comes from Mesembryanthemum crystallinum, assembly GCA_030267885.1. Lineage (NCBI taxonomy): Eukaryota > Viridiplantae > Streptophyta > Magnoliopsida > Caryophyllales > Aizoaceae > Mesembryanthemum > Mesembryanthemum crystallinum. The sequence goes on from BSSO01000222.1 coordinate 16,047, forward strand.
CAGCTGCAGAGGCTGGAGCTTTGGTGAGTGCACAACTATAGTGTGATTATCTTAGCTTGAGCCATGGATTAGATTCCAACATGAGCTAGTTTTTATTAATTGAATCAGTTCACTGGTCGTATCTGATGAACATGCTCCACCTCTTTTCTTTTCGAAGTGTGAATGTAGCATTTTACATACAACCTCTATAAGGATTTTACATCAGTTTCTGGCATCAATACTTATTGAACATGGAACGAAAGGTACGAACTTAGAAAGTGCAAAGTGCCTAGAAGAACGATATATAGGCTAACTGAAAACAAGTCCCAAGAATGCTTTAGCAACTTAAGGGTTTGGCACCATCAAGGGTGGTAGGCAAGTGGTTCCAAGCTCACTCCCAATTGGTTTGTAAGCCATGGTCATGGGTTCGATTCCTCATCACCCATTTCTCTTATAACTTCCAGCTTCTAGGAACATTACTTGCCCCTTGATGGTGCTACGTTGACGGAGCCCGTGCTCGCACTAGTCAGGTAGTCTGATATATTCGCTGTTGAACACGAGAGTCCAAACATGATGTAGCGGGAGATGTATGGTCATTCCTTTCACTAAGCAAAAAACTTCAGGGTTGGGCACTATGGGTAAAAATCAAACTTCTTTATTGATTACTCTGAATTCTGAACTTTAAGTCCTTCCTTTTATGTCTCTGCACTGCATGGCATGCTCACACATTGGCATCACAAGTCCTATTTCATACAATTTGACACCGAAAATGCTTGTTCTAATTCTTCTAAACTCTGCTTATTGGGTCAGTATAAGATAGAGTTTCGCGTTAGGTATAATTTGTCCAGCTATACTGGAAATTGTAAAAGAAAGAAAAAGAAAAAGTGAGAAAATAGATGCTCAATGATTTCAGACTCTCTGCAGCACAAAGTCTTACATATGGTACCCTCTAATTAGTCTTTACCATGTTGGTAACTTTCTGTACATATTAACTGGGATATGAAATTTTCTTTAGACAAGGACAGTATAACCACAGTAACTTTCTATCTTTCACTTGAAGGACACATGATGTTACATAGTTGTCTCCTTGCATTTGCAAAAGACAACTCCTTGAGGTCCTCTCTAACAGAATGCCTTTTCTTTGATGATACACAAAGCACAAAGCTTATCTGGAGATGTGAAATTTCCATAAAGTGACCTTTAAGATTGTTGTAAGAACCATTTTATTGGCTATATTTCCTGTCTCCATGGGGGTGTTGCTCTTAAAATCCTACTCCCTCCGTCTAGGGTAAAAGTTAACAAACCGATTCTGGTGCGGAGTTTAAGGAGAAAAATAGGTCGTTTTTTCCCACTTTGTCCAAATCAGAATTAGAGAGAGAAATGAAGGGGTAGAGAGATAAAAGGAAAGAGAGTGAGTGGAGAAATAAATCTGAATTTTTTATTTTTAGAGTGTGAGATAGTGGGGGTTATTTTTTTATTGGGTAAAGTTAGTGGAGGGGTAAAATAGTGAATTGTATGGATAAAATTTGGTTTGTTAAGATTTACTAGGGACAATTATAAATTATGTATGTTAACGGAGGGAGTATTAACTAAGTGTTATCAATGTTCAAAGGGCTACCAGATTGTTATTTACTTGGCGCTCATGTAAGTGATATTCCCATTGAAGTTAAGGACGACTTGTGTGTGAGATAGGCTGTTTGCTGTTTGAATGCGTGCATGCACATGTGTGATATGGGGCAAATTATTCGTTCTTTATTGCAGTGTACGCATACTATCTTACTTCCATCTTCCATATGGACCCTTGAAAGTTAGCTGGGACAAAATGTAATGCTTGCCAATCTTTAGAGTGATAATTTCTTATTGGCAATTCTCAATTATGACTGTTAGAACTTATGTCGATTGATACATGTATACAATTCTTTCAGGTTTCTTTCTGCACAAATCCTCTTTGGCTAATCAAAACAAGATTACAACTTCAGACTCCTCACCAAACTCGACAATATTCTGGCGTTTATGGTATGCTTTATTTCCCTTTTAACAAGTATTGAATGCTTTTGAGTTTTGACATATCTGTCTTATCTTTTGAGCTACCAAAGCTGTGTACTGATGTAATATTGAAAGGATAACATAATAATTGGTTCAATGTTTAGCTTTGTTTTTCAGATAATATTAATTCTTAAGATCAACCAATTATTCACTCCCCTTCATATTTCTGAGGGAAAAAAACAATTATTCACTTTCCATGAGGAAACAATTTGTGGGTGTAAAAGGCTATAAATTAATATGGAAGAATTCTCGATAAGTATGATTGCCTTGGATTTAGAAATAAAGATTTCTCTTTTTTGATCGTGGAGGTACTGGGACCTCTACTTGTGCTATGCAGGGATATGAAGCTGTAATAAAATTACAATGCTTTCATAGAATATTCGTATGTTTCTTGTGAATTTTTTTTATTACACCAAGTAGTTGTTGAGCTTATTATGAACTAAGTGCCCCAAATCTTTCATATATATAAGGTTTTTGTCTTTTTTTACTTTTTCTTTTTAGTTCTTTGCCCCAGTTGTCTACATGTGCTAAATCTATAATTTGCTAATCGGTAGAGATGATTTTCGTCATGGTGGTTGTTATTTTCTCTTGCCATTTCAGATGCTTTGAGAACCATATTGAAAGAGGAAGGATGGACTGCGCTTTATAGAGGAATTTGGCCAAGTCTTTTCCTGGTTAGGTTTCACAGTTTTCTTTAAACCTGACGCTCTTCCAGCAACTTCAAACTTTGTTCGAATTATATTTAAACTGGCCATTGATTACTGGATTACGGCCCCTCTCCCCCCCTCCTCTTTTGGGTGCTTTGTTTGCAGATATGTTTTGCCTTTGCTAAAACTTAAAGAGATTGGCTTATCTTGGTGTTTGTATAGCTAATAGATTAAGTAGAAATGCATTTTAGCCATCATGTTGATCTTCTGTGTGTGCAGATTGTTGCGCTGTGATTGAATTTTATTTTGCTTTGCATCAGAGGATATCAGTGTGAGGGGTGTTCATATGGTTAATTGGTTTGGTTGAAATGCATTTGGCCAGCATGTTGATCTTCTTTGCTTTCCATGTGAATTGCAGCATGATTATTAATTTATTGACGGATGGGGAATAAGGCAAGGTGAACTTTTTGCAGTTTGTATTAAATGTTTAATTGCTTATGGTACAACTAGTTATTATTCTTAATTACAGACTTAGAATCTGCAAACTTCTCAGGTCACTTGGTGTCAACTTTCCTTATCTTCTCCTGCTTTTACTCAACATGTACTGCCTGTATTCTTATGAAACAATAACATGTATTACCTTTGTGATGATATTCATTTTCTCATTCTGTTCCTTGTGCTGTGAATGATTGAGTTATAATCGATCTTTTGATTTGATTCTGGAAGAAATTTTGTCTTTTCTTTTTCTTTTTGTCTTTAGGTTTTGATTTTATTCCTCTTGTTTGAAGCTTGTTTTGTATATTCGGTTATTGGAGGATTATTTGCCATAGTAATTGCACAGGGAATATAACAATTTGGAAGGAGATTCTGTCTGGTTTATGTCTCAATATCGAAACCAATTTAACAGCCTAGTGCCTTAAACAAGGCTTCTATCTAAGCAGGTTACAGGGGCTCAGATATGTGCAGTCTTACCCTTTTGAGCAGATATGTTCTGCAGACCACCCTTGTTGGAAAAGCAGTCCCTAACCTGTTACTATCTCTGAGTTGCATTCTACTATCTCCAAGTTCCATTGTAGGTATAGTTTTCGTAGTAGCTTACTTTTTCACTATATTTTGATAACGTGAACATGTGCAGAGTGAAGACCTATTTGCTAGTTACACAGTAACAGTTTTGTGGTCCAATTCTTGTTTGCAGTCTACATGTTAGGATGACCCATCCCACCTACTGCTTGAAGGCTTTGGTTTGCTTGAGTTGCAACTTTATGGAAATCTAGGAAATTGATATTCTGCTGAGTGATTGGTGTTTATATGAAACTAGCAGAGTACATGGGTGCTTTATCTTCTTTGCTGTTGTAATCTGTACTCTCCCTGGTATTTAAAAATTAGCAGTGGCTTTGGTGGTGCTTATATTCAACTTGCTACTTTTCAGCAGGTCTCTCATGGTGCCGTACAGTTCACAGCATATGAGGAACTGCGTAAGCTTCTTGTTGATTTCAAGTCTGAGCGGACCAAGACAATAGGTTCTGATGAAGTTTTGGTTAGTCTTTTAATCTGTGTGTATACCACTGCTGAAGCTTTTATCTCTGTACATCAAGCTTCAGGCCCCCTTTTGAAGTTCAATAGTAGAATGCTATGAACATTGTTTCTCACTGCAAATGTAAAAGGAGGGCCCGGGAGGGGGGGGGGGGGGGAGCGGCTGGCTGATATCTTGTATTCTGTTGTGCTTAAATTAACAGTTCTTTTTAGTAATTTTTAATTGCCATGGTGAAACTCATAGCTGACATGCAATATGTTGAACTTTGAAACAGAATTCACTAGATTATACACTTCTGGGGGGTTCTTCGAAAGTTGCTGCTATTCTTTCCACATATCCATTTCAGGTAAATTTTCTTTAAATAGTGTTTTGAGTGTTCAACTGTTTAATGATTTTTTTTTTTTTTGGGGGGGTGGTTGGCTTTTTGTGTTTTGCAGGTTATCCGAGCAAGATTGCAGGTAAGGGATTGAGTTTCTATGGCGTGAATCATTGTTTGAATTTGACCTTTTAAGACAATTTGTAATTTTGTGCGACTCTTCTGATGTTTTCCTTTGCAGCAATGGCCCAATACTGATGGTATTCCAAGATATGCAGATAGCTTCCATGTGGTAAAAGAAACTGCAAGGTAAGAATGGATCTCTTCAGGTTCTATGATTTAGAGCATGCATCACATTGTAAATAAGAACTGGCCATGTACAAATAAAATCCACTTGCTGCATAGCTGGCGCGGGGGGGGGGGGGGNGAAAAACGAAGTTGTTTGTAATCAATCTGTTTCATTGGGAAAACTTAGAGACTTGCAGTACAGCAGTAGTCATCAACCTTGCCCCAGCCGGCTAGCTCTCAAAATGAATCTATGCTTTGTTCATTGCTACTGGATAGACTTGAACTAAACTAACTGAAGGAATAGCAAATATGTGAGATAATATGTAAGCTGCAGAATTGAACTAAACCAAACCCAACTTAACTGAACTAAAATGAATGGCAACGGTGAACATAGTCATAAAGGTCATGGTAAAAGTTTTCAGACTTTGCTGACATCCTGTTTTAGGCAAACATGCTATTCATTCTAGAACTTAAATTATGCTGTTACGTTCAACTTGTCTAAGTTGTTTATATGTCATGGTCTCTGCAGATTTGAAGGTCTTCGTGGTTTCTACAAAGGTATCACAGCTAGCCTTTTGAAAAATGTACCAGCTTCTGCGGTAACTTTTGTTGTATATGAAAATGTTCTTAAGTTGTTCAAATTGAGTAGGAGAGATTGATTTATCTTCCATTCATCACTTTATTTTAAAATTATATCTTCCATTAGCTCACCCATTTCAGTCTCTGTTTTTGGTTTTTTGCGTCTTACCTCCTTTTCTGTATGGTTCTTCATGTCAATAGTTGATTAGATAAAGGAAAGTGAGTGAAGAAAGTCAGTTCTTTCTCATTACAGAACATTAAACTAGCAATTGAAAAATACTCTGCTCATTTACAAGTTTTGATATTCATGGGATTGTGTGCACATAAACATTGTTGTGTGTTCCTCTGTCTCTGGCTTTCAGTTATTGTATATGCTTGTCAGAGCTGGTCTCCAATATGTATTCCATGTCCATTTCCAATGGAGTTGAATGAGTCACTAGTGCCAAATTTTTAACTTTGGATTACAGTAGACCAACACTATGTTTGAGATCTTTACAATATAGCAAATTGTGGAAAAGTATAACTGTAGAGAACTATAAAAAGTAAAACTGTGTATAGTTTTCACTTGTTTGATTTGTCAATGTAAAAAACTGCAGAAAAGTATTACTCCCTCCACACAGAAATACTAGTCATTCTTATGGATTTTAAACTTGTGATGACTACGAAGGGTGTTTCTCTTAAAATCAGCAAATTCCAACAAAAATCAGTAAAGATCAAAACAATTAAAAAAGTTCAGCAAAAATAAACTAGAGTATGCCTTAGTCCCTAATGGAGAATATTTTCCATAGTTTCTTTTATAAGTTCCGGAGGAAAATTGTTTTGTGATTTGTTCTGAAGGAAAATTATTTGGCTTAAACTTAGCTAGGACTAGGAGATTTCGTTAGATGCTATAATTTTACGATTCCACAATTTTCTCGTCAAGTAGTTATTTATGAGGACTATGACTATGACTTTGTTTTCTAATTAATAGGAAGCTTCAAAACTAGGTGTAAATCAAAATGGCCCATTAACATCGTTTGATTGTTGGTCGTTTGTAAAGATGCACATAAATATCGTTTTTTTTTTCCTTTTTTTTTTTTAATGTTTAAATCAAAGGTCTAGTGGGAATGGTCTCCCTGTAATGCAGGGGTAATGTGGTGTTCATCTAACCCCCGTTTACTCTGCCTAGGTGGGAGCCTGGTCAGAGATGCACGGTCAATGATAGCGATGTGCTTGTTAGTTTCATGTTCCCTTCTTTTCCACGCTAATTCTCTTCAACTAATTGAATTCTGTTATGATTTAGTTTTTGGCTGTTTTAGCGGGATATTGGAGTGACTAGATTGGAAACAGGAGCTAAGGTTTGTACAATTATGCATAAAGCTTAAATAGCGCTACATAGCCAAGCTTTAAATAGATCTTGAAATCTGTAGCCGTGAAGAGTACTTCAACGGCACTGATGAATCAATATCTGAACCAATGCTGAAGAACATAGATGATCATTAAGTAGTGACATATCACTACATAAGATCTTAGTGAGCCAGAAATAGCCAAGAGCTCTATGAGTTTTAAGTGAAGTTTGAAAGGAAAAATAATATCTCGTTGGACACCTCCTGCGGCTTCTCCAGTTGGATGAAGTGGTGGCCGTCAAGAACGACAACCTCTATGCTGGGAACAAGGCTCTTGAAGATTGAACTTTCAATGTATTCTTTTGTCCCAACAGTCTCAAAGCCAATGTCTTTATTGCCTATTACCAACTTTGCTGGAACCGTTACCTTTGCTCCCTGCCATGGTGCCGTTAGCTCCCAGTTCCTAACATATTAGGTTTAGCAAACAAACTCAGCCAAAGTAGAGGAAATCTCACTATTGCAATAAGGCCTAAGGACAAGGCTTGTATTTAGCTTCCCTGTTCCCTGTCATGGGCAGATTGCTTGTCAGCAATGTGGAGGGATTAACACATGACTTTAAATTCTTTACACATGGTAAACACTCAATATCTGCATATGGACTAAGCTTTGATTTAGGGAATCCATTTGTCATTTTAGATTTCTGGTTCCTAGATGTGATTTGATAGCTGAAGTAGTTTACTAAGATTTTTGGTCCCAAGATGAGCTAGATCTAGGATAAAGAAGGCTGTTTTTTTTCCCTTGTGTAGATTCCAAAGTCAGATTCCTGCTATGAACAGGCTTGTTTTAAAAGTGCGTTTTATTTTAGGATAAACGTAGTATAGAGTATGGTTTTTGTCACATGCACACAGAGAGCTTTTCGTTTTTGGGTTGGTAATCTTTACACAGCTTATTTAGTGAAGTAGGCGAATAAAACTGCATAGTTTAAGAGGGAAACACATGAAAGCCTTACAGGTCCATAGCACGGTAATAGTTGAGAGGGGCAGTGAAACCAGACTTCTGAAACTTGTCTGCATAGACCTGAAGCTCTTCTTCTGTGATCCATGGTGGTATTATCGATGGCGTCTCTAGGTAGTCGATGATCTCCATACCCGTAGGCGCAATCAGATTGTCTTTCTTCCCCATTAGCAGAAACTTCTTCATCACCGTCAGTGAGTCATACTTTGCAAATGCCCTTTCCGCTCTTCCCGGCTCCTGGATTTACACTCAGTTAATCATAGAACCAAAACAGATTGAGATTTCTGGTAGTATGGATGCTGAATTGAGATCAGGGATTGTTAGAGAAAGAGGGGTGAACCTGGAATTGACAAATATAGAAGTCATCTCCATACAATTGCCTAAAAGTGTCAGTAGGTTTGTTTTTAGGGTCTCTTGGGAAGTAAGGAACAGAGAGGCAAACAACTCCCTTCACTCTATCAGGCCTGAAGAGGCTCAAGTGCCATGCTGGTACTGCTCCCCAGTCATGTCCCACCACAAATGCCTTTTCTCAAGATTTACAAATGTAGTCAGAATTAGTGTATTGTACTGACAGTACAGTCAGACATGTTTAGATCAGGGAGCCTACCTTTGGTTCATCAAAGTAGTCAAGGAGGCCAAGAAGGTCCCCGACGATGTGGAGCACGGTGTAAGACGAGGAGCTAAGCGGTGCATCGGATTCACCGTAGCCTCTCAAATCGGGGGCAACGACATGATAACCATGGCTGGCTAGAAACGGGATCTGGTGGCGCCAGGAGTACCATGTCTCTGGGAACCCATGGAGCAGGAGCACAAGGGGTCCTGTCCCTTGTTCTGCTATGTGTATCTTTATCCCGTTCGTTTCTATTATCTTATGCTCCACTTTGCCCTCCATTCTTCTCCGTCTCGCTTGTGGCACGGTATTGACTATCAAGGCAGGTGAAGGTGTTCAATGGCAGCCTTGAGTTTGTTGTGTCTTTGAAGTTAACCTGGGATCTCTGCTCTATCCATGCATGGTAAAGTTAATGAACATTTAGGTTGGAAGTCAAACTTGTAGAATTTCTGGAGGCTATCGTGTTAAGTCATTGCATAAGTGCGATTAAAAAAATAAGTCATTGCATGCGTAGCTCATTGATGTTTTCTAGTTCTGAATTTTTTAAAGAGGTCTCACCAAAACAATGTTCCAAAACTGTGAGCCATCCTCTCAGCATAAACCACTAATAAGGGAAATTCCCTTTTATTCATGAAAATAGTCATCCCAATTCAATATTCAAGTCACCCTTGTTTTTACGAAAATCGCCCTATCTCGATTGGATAATCTTATTAAAAAAAGGAAAATTGGACGCTAATAATCCGAAATTTGGACATTTATACAAAAATAATCCCAAGATGAGAAATATACATGAATAATCCAAAGTTTGACATATATGTACAATATTGGTCCCAAAAAAGTTTCCGTCCAAAATCATAACGGTTTGCTGACGTGGCGTGAATAAATAAATAGTAATTAAACAATTAAAAAACTTTATAACTAAAGAAAAAAAAGAAAGAAATTCACCAATCACCCACCACACTACCCCAGCACGACCCACCACCACCTACCACTGCCATGTCCACCACCACCGCTCACAGCCTACTCTCTCCTCCTCCCCCCGCCCCGGTGGCGACTCTCTTTTCCTCCTCCTCCCCCGACAAGGCGACAACCACTGCCACCACCGCTAAACTTCGCCGCCCACGCCACTATCCTCGGGGTGGGGGTGGTTTCGGGGTAGGGTGGTGTTTCGGGAGTTGGTCTGGGTTGGACGGTGGATGGGGGAGGGATGGGTCTGGTTACGGTGATAGGGTCTGGGTTGTGGTGGTAGATGGGGTGGTCTGTGTTGCGGTGGGGTACGGTAGTGGGTGGGCTGGGGCTGGTTGGTGGGGGTGGGCCTGGTGGCAGGGGATGAGTTGTTGGTGGGTTGGGTGGGGAGAGAAATTGAGGGGAGGAGTATATTACTTGTAGTGATATTTACACGATTAGATCTAAAATCTAAATATGTACCATATACCTGATTTGTTTCAATTTAATTATGGAGTTAAATGTGATTAATAATGCTGCCATTTGATTGATTATGTTGATGGATTGAATTTAGGGGATTGCCATGATCATCAACATGGTGTCAAGGATATGTGTGTTGCTGGTGCCAACTGATGGGCAGTGGAAGGAGGGGGAAGAGAGAGAAATTGGGTGGGAGGGTTTTTTATCTGTATTTTTTTTTTGTTTTTTGAATTATAAGTTTTTTTTTTATTTAATGCCATGTAATCACTTTTCAACAGAATTTTAACACCGTTAGGAGGGGGACTAATATTGTATACATATGTCAAACTTTGGATTATTGATGTATATTTTTCATCTTGGGATTATTTTTGTATAACTGTCCAAACTTCGGATTATTAGCGTCCAATTTTCCTTAAAAAAAAAATTTCTTAGATTGGGGTAAGATGAGAAAAGTTTGTTGAATGGTCTCAACTTGATGGTGACTCTTGATGAGTCTTCTATTTAGTTGGTCTCAGAAGGCCAACATTTGGTTCAGAAAAAGTGTTCCCAAAATTATACATCAACCCATTTAACCATTCTTGGCATTCGCCAATAAAGTCTTGGCCTAGTGGTTAAGATTGAGGCTCTGGGTACATTAGATCCCAGGTTCGATTCCCCCCTCCCCTTGGCATTCAACAAAAAAAAAAAAAAATAAATTCCATGCTTTGCATTCAACTAAGATGTACTCCTTGTTACTTGAGGTTTAGAAACAGTTCGGCATTATTCTAGGTAAGAAAATGATCCGCAGCAGTATTGAAATACGTGTTTACACCATTGCCTTTTGGGTTTGAAACAAGGATTCAATATGTTGAACTCAAGATCTTTGGTCATTGTAAATCAGAAACGTTGATTTTATATAAATGAACCAATTTAACCAAAACTTTAAAATATTAATTAGATATCCAATCAATAGTTATATTTCTTACTTGTTGTCGGAATTGCAATTTCACTTAAAATCAGGACCTTGTTTAACTATGGTTCCAAAATAATACCATGAAAACAGAATCATTCACAATGACAAGAGAAATGCTATTTACACTCTCACCTTGAGAGTGCAAATTGCACTCTCAAGCTTATAAGGTGACACATGGATTTGGTAATAAATTATTTAAGTTTTTCAATTTCTTTTTTCTTGACTTTGTGAGAGAAGAGGGGTGAAAGTGCAAATTGCACTCTCAAGTGAAAGTGCACGTAGCACTCCTCCAATGACAAAGTAATGGGTTTCACGTCATTTTTTTTATGATAAACTAGAAACTGCAGTTATGTGTACGTCAGATGCGTTTAAGATAATATGAAAACGCAGAAATACATTGTGGTATTCTGACTCAACTTCATATACCTCGTTGACAATTTCACTTTCAACATTTGATGAAGAGCTCTAAAATATTGTACAGTACTACTGATTTTTGCTTCAGTAAATCTTAACTATTGAGACCTCCATCAAGAAATACAATATCTTGTCAATAATTGTACAATGGTTGGTTTTGTGATGATTTTGAAGCCGTGTAGAAACTACGCAATTATTGTATTAGAAAATAAATTTTTTTATTGTTATGTCTTATGGTTATGATATGAATAATACTCCATTGTTATAGATGCCATCAAATTTTCAAGCAGTGATAAAAACTTTCCGAAGTCCTTTACAATGGAGTATATAATCAAGAGATGCTCTAACATGTAAAAATATCATCCTCCGATGCGAATTGAGAATTCAAATTTTAAGAGCCTGTATATATCTTCTGCCATTAAAGAAAGGAACGAAACTTGAAAGCCCTTCATATTGGATTACAATGCATATATTCTCAAGTCCACACCAGGCAAATCAAGAATGAGGAACTATCCATAAGTCAGATCAGAAAGGAACCACCCAGACAAAAGTTTACATAAAGAAAAAACCAAAAAAAAGAAGGAAAAAGGCCAACTACATGGTGCTCTCTTGCTATGCAAATCATTTTCTTCTTTAATGATGAAGACATCAAATCAGCTAGATGCAATGTACCAATATCAAGTTTATCCAAAAGTGAGACATTGGTCAGTCACAGCCTCACACAATTCAAAAATCGACATCTCAGAAACCACAAAAGAACACTAAAAACAGTTGACTGATGACGATCTTTCCAGATGGTAACAAGATGCTCCTAAAAACATTTTTTGAATAGTCCAGTTCCAGAAACAGCACAATAGAATAACCAAAAGAACGAAAACTATCACAAAGGCATAGGAAGTTGCTGCCACTCCCCAGCAGCGAAACCCTGGATTCAAGCAAATCTTGATAGAGAAAGAAAAGCTTAATTATGTCTTAGATTCGAGTAATCATCGAAAGATCATGGACTAGGTGTTGAGCTCCTCAGGGAAGAGGATGCCTAAAACACAACAAACATCAAGCAGTAATTCAACAGACAACCCCTCCCGGCCTCCCTGGCTATAAGATATAAGCTTTGACCTATCATTGATTCTTGGGTTCGGCAGTCCAACATCCATACATCGGGTTTCGCAAACTCACACATTTAAGATGACCCAGCTTCATTCACCCCATCACATATTAAGAATAAGCACAAGTATCTTTCTTTCTATACAAAAACCAAAGCCTTTTCAATTTACCACCAAACAGAAGGCAATGACAATTATGGTTCATTAAGAAACCTTTCTTTCATTTGCGGTTTACATTTCCGTTTCACATTTTGGAAGAGTTAGGAGACTAATCTTTTGGCGTGAACAAGTAATGATTGCTTAGACCTTGTCGTCATGGAACCACCACCTTGTCTCCTTTGGAGATCTCCCATTTCTACAGTTCTTTACATAGCGATCATTGTCTTCAGGTCGTTCCTGCATTCATTATCAAATATATGTATGTTAGTTCATACTGGATTTGTATATGTCAATATCAGTCAAAACATTAATCTAATTACCTGAACATATTTAAAAAAAAAAAAAAAGCATAGAATGTAACATAGAGATCAATTCAAATGATCCAATGATACACAGATTTGGCATCTCTCCACAATACAACTTTACAAACAAAATAATTGTATTTGCTAACAGCAAGCTTTAAGAAGAGAATCAAAAGGCGCACCTTCACTGTAGCGCTTGATAGCATTGAGAGAATGCTAATGCATATAGAACTTACTGTCATGGCAGGGGACCATGAGTCGTACAGAATATCTGCAACAATAATCAGCAGAAACTTTAAATCTTTCAGTGCCTAAATAGATGAGCACAATCAGGACAGTAAGTTTTTTCAAGTGTTCATAGACAGATACAAATTAAGTTATTGATAACTGCGGTGCAGCTTAGACCTATAAAATGGTAGTGACCTACGGGCATTGCTTCTCATCCTAAGGCAGATGCTCGAAGGCAACCATTGTTCAAACCCCATAATCAATGATTTATGCGAACTCCTCACCAAGAAATCGAAGTATGTACATTTGCACTGACTGAGGAATAACTAAATTTCCAATAGATTCAACTGGTGATTAACAGTTACAGTTGAAGGTTATCCAATTGTTGAGGACACCACCAGACACAACAAAAAGGAGACAGACCATGGAAGAATCAGTCCTACATGTCCAGAGATTGGAAGAGGAGCAAAATACCGCAGAAGAGCCTTAAGAAGTTGTAGAAAAAAAAGAGCTTTAAAACTAATCATGGAGGTTTGAGTTTTGACAGATCAAGCCACGCAACTAGAAGAATACAAAGTTGAGTTATGACATAAAACCAGTCAAAAAGCATAGGTCAAAATGACAAGCAAGGAAATAACTTGTAATAAACCAGTTCAATATAATGATATTCTTGTTTGTGTGAGTGTTCTCTCCTTTTTTCCCCTCATTAGGTAGTGGGGGGTGTTACTAGAAATGATCAAGGCTAACACTTTTTAGTGTTTTACCTACCATAGTCAAACTTAATTAAAGTTACGACCAAGGGCCAAGATCCATTTTAAGATATATCAGTCCAATAGTGATCATATGCCCATTCTATGTACCACAATCATGTCCCATTAAACCCTGACCCTTCATGCAGTTGTCATATACCGTAATTTATTAATAAAATATATATGTATAAAGCTTGTGTCAAATGTATAGAAAAGTGGGACAGGAGATGGAACATATTGGGGGATAGAGGCTCCTCACTGATATCAGTTAGGTGCCACATTTTCTACCATGTGAAAAACTTATCAGGAAAGCATGGATTGGAAATCATGAAATCCAGATATTAGTTCTCAGAAGAAGATTTACCTAAACATATATGGCCGTTGCTATAGATATGAGGGTGCATTGGAGCCGGATGCAAAAATATCACCTGTTCCACACAGTATAGCACACTCAATTACTTGCAAGTTCCAGTAACTACCAGTTGTCACATAAAAACATCCAGTGTGGGAGTCGTTGCCGATGGGGTCTAGAGAGGTCAAGACGGAGATAGCTTTACCGCCAACCAGACAAGACTAGCACCATGACTATCACATAACTATAGGATAACAAATATATCTTCTTTCTTTAATTTGCTTTTTGGGTTGTGAGAAAATAAAATAAAATGAAGCTCGAATATCAGTACTATGGAAGGAAGAGAGAGATTCAGACCTGAGGAGCTTCCATAGGGTAATGCTCAGGGAAATCAACCTGAAGTTGAAATGTCTCATTTGCATATATTGTTCCAGGTGCTCCACTCACTTCAATTATCCACCTTTTTTCATAACCAAAAAGGAATCAAAAATCAAACACAAAACCCCCTTAATTTCAAAATTGACCAATCAAATCGAAACCCTAACCCTAAAAACACAAAAGCTGACAGAAATCGGAAACAGAAAAATCAAGAATCAAAAAAAGAGGGGAAGAAGTAGTAGAAGGGAGAAAAGATTACACCTCTGAAGATTATCGGTAACTTTGTGCTTGAACCCAGATGGGGGATTGAGTTGCCACTCAGCTAGCTCCTTTTGCAGTCTATTGCTAGCAATTTTGCTCAGTGCCTATCTTCCCCAATTCAAACCCCAACAAACAAAAAAAAAAAAAATTGTAAACAAAAAAGTTTGAATTCATCAAATTGGAAATTGAATTTGAAGAAATCAGATTGAAAGCAATCAAAATCAGAAGAGGGGAGGAGAGAGAAAGAGAGACCTTGCGAGAGGTGGCGGAGGAGGTGGTCATCTTGGATGCTGTTGTCTTCTCTTCGCTCGCCGATTGAGAGAGAGAGAGAGAGAGAGAGAGAGAGAGAGTAAAGGAGACAAGAGAGAAGAAAATTCAGTGATGGGAAAAAGAAACATATTTATATGAATTGGGTTTTATTTGTCTTGTCCCTTGTATAACCATAGAGCTATGTTACATAACAAGTGTCATTTCGTCATAATTTCCCAACTAAAGTATAGGTTTAATATTAGGATTAATGGTTATTTTTTTTCATGATTTATTACTTATTTATGAGATTAAAAAAGAATTTTTGATATTCTTTCAATGATTTCCGGATCGAATCATTGGATTTTGATTAAAATTATCTCTAACAGCAAGCAAGAGTACACGTCATTGCGTTATCCGGCTCATATCTACTTGAATGTTTATATACTTGAAAAGAAGATATATTAGAACTATCTTAATGATGAGAATTTACTATAAAGATCACCTAATCAGATAGATATTGACCTTTCTCGACACTTTATCTTGCTTTCAATCTTCCAATAACTTCCGGGACTAGTTGTATATTGCTCATATGTGAGTAATATTTTTCATACATAGGAAATAAATGTTATAAACAAGAAGATTAATGAAAACTTGTATATTACACAAATAAATATGTTACAACGGTTTGAATCATATTTATGAGTAGTTCATTAAAGTTGTTAGTTAGGATATACCAAGGTAGGATGAAATAACACAAAAAACACCAAGTAATAGAGTAGTAAATTATAAAATGACTAGTATTGGGAGAAACACATTTAAAAAAAAAATGAGATAAATACCTTAGAAACATAAATTATTTATAAGTCGATTGAAAGAATGCGAAACTTTCAAAAATGTTCATATATATTCTCTCTTTTTCTAAGTTTGCAATATGCAAATTTGGTCAAAAAAAAAAAAAAATTGAAGATAAGAAACGTAGATAATCCAAATTTGCACTAAATCAATATATCTCGTCTTCTTAGCTACCGAGCAAATGCACTATCCTATTTCCACTTCCTTTTTGAAAAAATTCAAAGATTTCTAAACATTTTTCTCTAAAGAGTAGTAATTTGTGAGCCATGACCCTAATGAAAGAGAGCAGAATATACCCTAAAGTTGGAATTGCAAAGTACTACTAATTTTGCATTTTTATTTTTTATTTTGGTGAAATGGGGGTACTAATTTTGCATTTTATAATATGATCGTATCGCAAACACAGTCAATTTAGAAATGGAATTGAAAGAAATTAAGTGACTTGTTCTTCTTCACCTTCACCGTCATACCCCATCTCGTGAGCTCTAGATCTGTACTTGCTCTAAAAAATAAATTCAAGTTTTGGACTAATCAAAAGTCCTAATTGCATTGACGTTGAAATAACAATCCTCAAAAATTTTAAAACAATTGTTACTGATCATAATTGTTATTGGTCAGTAATCCACCTAGAAGATTGACAACATGCTAGTGGAGCCATTGGAGGTAAAATAGACTTCTACAAGCTTGTGGAGAAAAACATTATTATTCTTTTATTAATACTAATATTATTTTCTATTATTATTATTATTATTATTATTATTATTATTATTATTATTATTATTATTATTATTATTATTATTGTGGATCATAACATTTGGTAATCGTAAGTGGAATTGTTTTTAATATAGTAGTACGTCCTCAACTAATATAGTCATATTTAGAGGATATGATTGCATCCCGTGGAGGAGTGAACATGTTATCTCTATTTTATTTTATTTTTCTTATTTTTTTGTTGTTTGCAGAAATGATGGTAAGATGTTTTCTCATCGAAAAATAAAAATATTATTCCTCATCTAAATTTGCATCATAAAATAAAAAAGAAAATGATTAGATGCCCTTAATGGATCATCCGTGGTATACTACCATGAATAAGTATTTGGTTTTTTTTGTTAAGAAAAGTACATAATAAAAAAATTATGATATCCACTCATACTACTTGTGTGTTCATTTCATCTTAGTGAATCACATTTCAGGCCGTTCAGTTCAGTTCATTCAATTCCGGCCATATTTTTTTTCTTTCCCAGATTACTATTGATTTAGATGATTTTAATTCAGTTCAGTTCAATTCAGTTCAGATATTTTCATGCGAACTGAATATACTCTTACTCAATAGATGTATATTTACCGAAGTGGTGTACTTAACTACCCCCAATAAAGAAATAGGGTAATACTTTCGAGATAAAACCCTATTGGTTTATTGCCGCCGAATTATCAGATGGGTATTTTTTATGCAACTTGTCTCTAATGAGACTAGTCTCAATGAGGCCACCACTTAGCCCAACTTCAATAAGTGGATTTAGGTCCAACCCACAAATCTTTGTTGTTCATGCGTCTCATCTAATAATTCAAAGAGACACGTCTCAAACAAGAATTTGCCTTTTTTATGACCACCATTCAACACTTGGGTAATTAAAAAAATTCTGGTGTCAACTGAGTATTTTTAATGGACCAAAAGCGCGTATAGGTCAAAAAAAAAATATCCGTCGGTGATCAAAACTTCATTTATCCTATCTTTTTGATACTAAAATGCATTTCCTTATTAATTTCATTTATCTAAAATCACTTTAATCCCCAAAAAAACCTCATTTAATTTCTTTTTCTTTCTTTCTCCTTCTCAAGGAAATTGGGAGTTAAAGGGTTTTTGGGGGGATTAAAGTGATTTTAGATGAATAAACGTAATAAGGGAATGCATTTGAGTATCAAAACAATCGGATAAATGAAATTTTGGGCACCGGAGGCGAATTTTTAGGCTCATATGTGCTTTTGGTCCATTAAAAATACTCAGTTGGTACCGGAATTTTTTTAAATACCGTGGTTATAAAAAATACACATCTGATAATTCGGCGGGCTTATTGCTTAACAAAATGAGAAAAATAAAAACGAATTGGCATAATAAATTATGATTTGGTTCCTTGAAATGATTTCCATCGCACCGCCTCAGTAAAATTCTGAACAGGAATCAGCATCCCATATTGCCTTCAAGTCAAAGTTAACATCATCATCCTTTTCAAGTTTTTAAGTGGTGTATCTCCTTGACAAATCAGCACCAGCATATATTCCACTGATTTCACATTCATTTAAGCCACAAACGCAAACAATGACTTTCAAAACAGCTTGCCACTTCACATTTTTTGTTACTGACATGACATCATTATTATCTACAATCGCTCTCACGAGACTCTTGCCTTTAAAAGAAAAGTTAACTACACACAACCTCGTCTATTTTTAACTGATTCTGAATATGTAAAGAAAGTAAAGTAAAATTGAATTGAATGATAATGACGAAATGAACAAAACCACAACGTTAGTGTAAAATGCATTGGCTGTATATAATCCACAACAAATAAGCAAAGCATAGAATGCTCTAATGAGCTGCTTTCTTATTTTAGTCCGTTTTAAACTTGTAATCCAAAGTAGGTCACTACTCACTAGTAAGTTTCAAAATAAATGAACATACTTACATACATGACATGACGCTTCACGAGGTTTCTAAAAACTTCTACAACTGCTTTGACTGTGAAATGCACACTACAGTTGTGCAAGACGTACCAGTTCAGATGTTTATAGTCCCAGTGATCCGAATCTGCAGTAAAATGTGTGCAACTCAGAATAATCCAGACTCCAGAAGCCTTTGCCATGACGCAGTTTTTCAGAAAATGAGAGAAGCCCAAAGTTGTGTGGGAATATATAGTCAGCGTGATTTGCTGGTAAATCCGAGACAAATTTCAGGCATTTTTGCTTCATTTCTCACTTCCGTGTCTGCAGCCCTTCATCATCTTTACACACTACTAGTACAACATAATGTACATTATTCTTGTTCCCTTGCATTTTTGAGGTGGGTATGATGAACGACTTAATCGAGTAGTTCATGTCCCAATCTCAGTTGTCAATGGAACTGAGAGAATGTGGAAGAACTTTATATGGATTAAGTAGCCCGTTTGGGTCCATCAACTTCTTGATGGAGACCATTAATTGGACCTGCATCAATTTTTATACCATGTTCAGAAATTGATAGGGAAAGCATGTCGAAATATAGGCTCCATAGGTACATAAAATTTGATCAAAGTTCATAGGAAAGCACGAACAAAGTTGTGAACTCATCCTTTAAAGAAAATTAATCGACTGATAGAACTTTGCTCTAAAAAATGGTTTAGACAACCCTTACCACTTCAGGAGCCTTGCTGTAATAGATTTTATTAGCTTTCATCAATCCAACCCCATGCTCAGCACTAATACTCCCACGGTGTTTAGATGTCCACTCATATACGAAGGGCTCAATTTGTTCTAAAATCTGCAATAATCACACTACTGTATGAGGAATAATGTTTAGCAACCTGTTTAACCTTTTCACAAGATAATACACGAACTTACAGCATCATCATACTGAGGAGCTGTTATATTGAGGTGCAAGTTGCCATCTCCCAGGTGGCCATACCCCACAACATTTGCTGGAGGACCTACAATTAGGGTGAGAAAATTAGGGTAAGTCAAGACTAATTGCTTTATCAAATAGTAAGATGATCTTCACCAACAATCAGTTTAATAGCCATAGCGCAGGAACAAAATGCAAATAATGTGAACCAAGAAACAGAGATATGAGAACAGGAGATCAATTCAATTATTCAAATACAATCTCAGATGAGGATGTCAAATTTTGGCAGTCATATATCATTTCATTGTACTCAAATGATACTAGCTACTTTTTAAGTCTAAAATTCACCTGAGAAGAACAAGGGTTCAAACCCCAATTAATCCCGTCATATCTCAGGTGCCCCCATGTCCTACCACAGCTTACTAAAGGAATGAATGATATGCCGAAATTTATGAGAATCAGAGAAGTTGTTTACCAAGTCGCGTTCGCATTTCGTCAACAAGATCATACATTTTCTCCACAGGCAAAGACAAATCATACTTGTACACGGCCCCTGACTTCATCAAAGCTTCTGGTATACCCTGAAACATTTCTGATCACATAAAATAGCAGTAAAAGCGTGATATTGCAAAACTAGAGGAAACATAAAACTAGAATCTATTTCTTGTTTTAAAACACAATATACTGACCGTATTATAATGACATGAACAAATGCAATATAATACTGTAACCAGTATTTACAACTTGGTTAAATGCCAACCCTGAGAACATCTCAAGTAATAAACTGATATATATCTGAGTCAATCTGACCATGCATCTATACAGATATTCAAAAACTGCAAGGATGCAGGCAGGCATAAGTTAATTGGCAATACATAATGATGAATAACAAAAAGATGTGTGAAGTTACAAGTTTCATTTACTCTCAGAGACTTAAATTTGTTGCATGCTAAAATTCAGACTACTGTAGTATTTATGGATATTAACAAGGATGCTAAGATTATGCCAAGTCTGGTTTTTGAAAACAATAAAATGGAACATCCACCAATTCTTGATGGAGAGCTGAGAGCACAGTATGAGATGGGCAATCATGAATGTATTAAACAGCAAATACAAGGGGATGATAAAGCTGACCTCACGGATACGCCAAAATGAAGATACTTGGTTAATGTCTTGTGCAATGACACCATCAGTTATCAGACCACCTTCCATTGACCGAAACAAGAAGGTCTCAAGCTTCTCTCTGGACAGGTAGAAATCAACCAATTTTAAGACCTATCAATGTGACTGATCACAATGCACTACAAATGACGGAAAACAAAACAAGAGCTACCGTCTGAATATTTCTCACCGCCAATAAAAATAACGGAAATTTCCTTGATGAAATGCCTATGGTACCCAAAGTTTTGGAAATGTGCCTGTGGTACCCCTGAACTTTCAACAAAGTGATCAGCGTACCCATTAAGCCATAAATAGACTAGAATGCCCTTGCAATGCATTTTTTGTGTAATAACTATGTTTGACTTTTATATTTCTCTCTTTTATAATATTAATTGATAAAAAAATCAAATATATAGAAAAATTAAAAATTCACAACATTAAGTTAAATTTTAAAATTAAAAATAATCTTAATTTCAAAGAAAAAAAAATAAATCTTTATTTTTGAATAAAGAAAAATTAAAACAAATATTTTAAAAAAAATAAATTTTGTGTCTTAATTAAAATCTATACAATAAGTTAAAAAGTAGAAAATTGTAAAAAAGAAAAGTGAAATTTTAAAATAAACTTTCTAAAGTTTATTTATTTTTAAAATAATTTTTCTAAAATTTATTTATTTATTTTTAAAAATTTCTTTTTTGGAAAAAAAATAGAGTTGGGGTATGAATTTTCATACTTCTTTTTAATATATTTTTTATATATTTTATATCAACTAATATTATAAATGAGAGAAATATAAAAGTCAAATATAGCCATTACACAAAAAATGCATTGCAAGGGTATCATAGTCATTTTATGACTTAGTGGGTACGCTGATCACTTTGTTGAAAGTTCAGGGGTACCCCAGGCACATTTCCAAAACTTTGGGTACCACAGGCATTTTATCAAAGTACAAGGGTACCCCAAGAAATTTCCGTAAAAATAAATTCCAAGCAAATTAAACATACACCAGCATTTTATTTTTAGAGCTGATAACGAGGGGTGGACATCACTTAGACAGGAGGGAGTAATGCCCAAGGGGTAGAGGTGGAGCATCTCAAAAACCTTCTATAGCCGCGGCCTCCAAGGCTCTACCCTTGGAGAAGATGCCAATAAAGTTCCAAGCTCTTTGGTAGAAATGTACACACATATCTATGGGTATATGAAGGATCGAGCTTTAATGTAACCTTCCGCATAGCAATCTAGATTGCACATCAACAGCGGCAATATGGTACCATGGGGACTAAAAGCAAGTGGATGACCAATAAGATGCTAGATGTTTACCTGTCATAGGATTCATCACTCCCTGTTGTCTCAATCAGAACATAGAAGTTGTGCATCACAGAAGGCAATGGATTTCTAACACCGTCTAAATGCAATACCTGTTACAGAACCACCCAACATAGGTTGTATCACAATGGAATTTGGAAGACCGAAAGCAGAAGCACTATAATCATGATAAGAATACCCCTTGGTAGATAACCTTAGTTACGAAATGAATAAAAGAAGCATGAGGTTTTAACCAACAAGACTTCCAAGTTTCAAACCAAATGTAAACCACAGGAGAAGCCTAAAACTTTCTTAGTGACTCGTATTCCAGGATTGCCAAAAAAAAAAAAAAAAAAAAGAAAGAAAGTAAAGACGCATCCAGTTTTTCAAGTAAAAAGCTGAATCACCAAGGTGTTGGCGTAGTTAGCTGAATCACAAAGTGGATAAGATATTCAAGTTAAATTATTTCGCCTAAATCCAGAGGTTTATGTATGACTGCAACAAGAGGACTGAGGAAATGAGATAAATTCAGTTATTAAACTATTAGTAAACAACACGAGTGCACAACAAAAAGTCAAAAGTCATGCTATAAATGGAAGATTTGGTAATTTGGAGGAAGACATTATGGCTTAGTATCTTACAGAGTCCTTCAGGGTACAAAGAGATCAAGGAGGGCAGCAGTGAGCATGACTGCTGTTGCTGTAGTAGCTTCACAGTACAACTGATACATAATGGGGCTTAACCAGAACCAGTATACATTTTTCCCTGATTACCATGCAACATATTTAGATTTGGGACAATTTCTTTCCCAAGTCTCTTTGATTTCCCTCCACATAATAATCTGCGCGGCCACAATAGCCACGCAATCTCCACAGACTGAGCACCCAACAACTCGACAAGGCAATTTTGCCCACCTAGGAGAGAGCAGATCAGTCATGCATGAAGAAACATTTCAATCTTGATCATCATCGCTGGAGTTACCTTGACTTTTGCCAAGGATAAGTTGAAATGAATACAAAAGATTGATGAGCTATATTTATAGAAAATCAACACTCACTAATGACATCTCAGCAAAGATTTTGATATTTTTAGTCGATAATTGACCACGTAACACACATGTCAAGTCATAACTTATTATTCTTTTAGTACATGTAATTTTGATTTGCAATTCTGTCTTCAAGATTGCTAAAAGGCAATCCATAAGACCATACACAAGACAATCTCCTTTACAGGTTACAAAACAAAATGGCACAACTGCAGTGGACCACAGACTACAGGGACTAAGGGTTTTTCCGACTGGGGATGGAGGGGTGTCTGTTCAGTGGGAACGGCATTGGGAAGTAGGGATGTACTGATCTGTAAGGGTTTTTTTATTTTAAAAAAAAAAGGATATATATGTTTTTTGAGCAACAGGAAAAGTTGGCATATCCCACATGTATCCTCCTGTAGCCTTAATCACTAGCTTTTTCACAGAAAAATAATTCAAAGAACTGTGAAACTTTCCAGAGACATATGTATACGGAGAATTATCTGTACTGGATATGTATCCAATACAGGATACTGCTGGGTGACCATGCATCTTTTATATCCTGCAACATACTAGTATCTATTAAGAGTTAGAGCTTACCACATCCATTGCCCGGCTATCCAAAAACTCAAATGCAGATAAAACTTCCCCAAGCTTTCTTTTGGCTTCCGAAAGAAGTTTCTGTTGGCAGAGATGGAACAGTACTTAGTTACAACTCACATTTCATAAAGGAAGACAGAGGCAGAGGCAAACCTCGTTAGGGGATAACAGGACAACAAAATTATGAAACTAAAGGAAAAGCTTCAGAACAATATGTAATAAATTAAATATACTAGAATTGAAGGAATTCCTCAATAATATTATACATTTACTTGAGACTAACGAAACGGCTTCAAAACCATCTGGAGAAAAATTTACTAAACTCCAGATTGAAGGAATATCCTCCGCAATATATTTAACTTTAAGACTAGCAAGCACAGAGTGTCCTAAGTATTTTCTTTCATTCACTATTCAGGACAACTAATGAAATTTTTAGATGCTGTTTTGACGACAGATAATTCATGAAGTCAACCTCAACTAGTGGATTAAGGCTCATTTTATTTGGTTGAACCTTGACCAAAGAAAAATTACAACAGAGTTCTAACCAACTATCATTACATGTCTAACTAATGATCCTAAAAGGATTAGCAAATGGATATACCAGATTGTTAATTTAGAAGCATGCTTCAGCATTGAGTTTACAAGCTTCTTACAAAATAATCGGATGCTAGTCATAGAAAAGTAGCTTCAGCGTTCATGTAGCACTGTAGACTATAACCCATAGAACTACAGAAGCATCTTCCAGACAAGAAGCTTGTCTGCTTCCCTTTCCGTCTATAAATGTCTCTAAGTACCTACTTCAACAAGCCTCATATGTGAATTTCAATTATTTAAAAGCACACTAGATGTTTTTTTTGTTT
>BSSO01000223.1:0-40345 GCA_030267885.1 Mesembryanthemum crystallinum
GCAAGCTCATAACTCACAAAAGAGAAAATTCAAGTATCCCACATTGATAGAATACAAAGGGGACAAGCTACTTTAAATATAGAAAAGTTCCCTAAGCCTTTGAGTAAGTGTTTAGGGGTAGACCCTCCACCACACGCGCGCGCCGCCGCCGCCGTCCGGCCGGCCCGGCTCGGGCGAGGGTGTGGGTTCTATTTATTTTGTTACTCGGCCCAATTTTTTGTCTCGTTTTATTTCAGTAACTGGCAAGATTTTGTGCCGTTACTAATTGATTGCGGTATCAATTATCCTTGATTACCTCACCCTTTATTGCTCCACAAAATCTTCCGTTACCAAAAATAACCTCTCCGCCTCTCTATAAATTGGTTTACTCACGCCACGGTTTGTAAGTCTGTTCCATTACTAGTCGTGCTTCTAACATCTCTCACTTCAATGTTAGCAGACGCCGCTGTACCTTTACTGACAGCTACAAGGCAAGAAAGATTTGGCGAACCAGTAATCTCCAGATTTCTCATAATACTACACACACAATTATCCATCCTCAAATCGACAAGGTTAGAGAGACCGTGTACCTTTACAGCATCCGTTTCTTCCCCCCTTATGTAACATCGACAAAACACTAGAGTATGAACAAGAGGGCAATTAGCAGCCAAGACTTGAAACAACCGCGGTTTAAATTCAACCTCATACAGCCACAGTTGTCTCAAACACGGCGCAGCAAACATAAAGAGCTCGTTTGGGAGCTTATATGGAATGATATTGTCATAGAAGCAAGAGTAGTGAACGCGCAAGTCCTTGACTTGGACCTCCTTGACCGCACACTCAGTCATGCGGTCCACTAGAGATGCACCAGCAGCTTCGAGGATGGGAGGCAGATGCAGATGCAGAGATTCAGCTGATCTTCTTCCAGAAATTTGGGGTTGAGACGATGACCACCTTTTGAGAATCCGATGAAGGCAAGCAAGGAAGGCTAAGGCTGGTTTTTGGCGGCTACAATTAGCAATAGCAGCTGCCCGTTTTTGGTCATATATTTTCTTGCTGCTCACCATTAGTTCCAAAGAGGGGAGTGTGACCCAAATGTCGTTCCACGCCCCAGAAAGCAAGCTTGCGGCTATGGCTTCCTCGACGGGGAGAAAAGAGAGAATATGAGTCCTTATGTCCCTCTGGTAACTCTGATATTCTATCCTCGTCATCTTCCATTCTCATGGTCTATGATCGAATCTCTCAAAATGGCGATGGTGGCGGCAGCAGCTGTTTTTTTCTTCTACAGAGAAGCAGAACCAGGAGACAGAGCCAAAAAACAAGAGTGATGATGGTGAATTTATGGTTGAAAGGAAAGAGAGGCATAGGGTTGAGGTTTGGCTTCTGTTTGTGAAAAAAAAAAAGGCTGGTGGGGATGGCAAGGATTGTTGAGAATTGATTCAAAATTATTATCATATTAATTTTATTATTTTTTTGATTATTAGTTCCTACTGTTTAGTTAAGTGGGTATTAGATGGGTCAATGAGTTTAGTCTTTTTATTTTCTAAAATTAAAGTTGTTTAATTATGTTATTGGGCATGTCTTTCACTTTTATAGGCTAGTGACTTAATTAGTGGATTAGGGAGTTAGTGGCCGGTACTAAGTCTATATAACTACATCATATAAACAGTTTTAGTTGAATGAGTTGAATGAATGAATGAATTGAGTGAAGTGAGTTTCTTTACATCATTCCAATTTCTTTTTTTTCCCAACAAGGATTTACTAGAGTTTGAATCCGATCACAACTCTATTCAGTTTGACTTTTTTTAATCACATTCGGACTTTCTTATATTTGATTTGGGTCAGATTTTCTTTCTTTCTTTGAATCGGGTTGGATTTCCAACAGATTCTCACTATATAGCATCCAAGAGTTCTTCGACTAAACCAGGGTGGAAGCTCAAAAGCGGGAAATGAGTAATGGGCCGAGCCTAGCATGAATTTTTAACCCGTGAACCGGGGCAACAAGCGGATTTGATTCAGACTAACAGCTCGGGGCTTTATGAATTCATCTATACCCTAAAACAAAAACAAAAAAAAAAAAAAAAAAATCCTTTTCCTCCTTTCATTTCCTCATCACCTCGTGAGTAGTGACAAACACCAAAACCAGGCCGCCCTACCAGTTAGTGATCACTGATCAGAATGAAGAAGAAGATAGAGGAAGAAAGAGATAGAATATCAGACTTACCAGATGAGCTAAGGACTCACATTCTTTCTCTCCTCCCCGTCGACGAAGCCATGGCGGCAAGCGAGCTTTCTCGTTCATGGAAAGACTTGTGGATCAAACTTCCCTCTTTGAACTTCATGTTCCACAGCTCCTTCGCCAATGTGCTCTTCGACAAACTCGATGCTGCAGCTAATTGTAGCAGACGCCGATCTCAAATACACAAAGAATTACCCTTAGCCTTCCTTAGTAATTTCGTTCATCGGACTCTCGTAAAGTGGTCTACGTGGTCGTTTCCATGCCAAAACTCTCACCATTACGAAAGTAGTATAAGAAGATCAGCTGATTTTGTGCACATGTATCTTCCCCCGCTCGAAGTTTATAATATTACCCGTCCCAAGGAAGTTGCGGCCTATCATATGGACCGCTTGATCGAATGTGCCATCAACGAGGTCCAGGTCAAGGATCTACGTATCAGGTCTTGTTCATTTTGTCAAGGACGCCACGACTTGCGGTACAAGTTGCCAATCGAGCCCTTCATGGCGGGTTCGGGGGCAGGTGCTAAGTATCTGACACAATTGTGGCTGTTTGTGATTAATTTCGAGGCGCAGTTGTTTCACGTCTTGGCTGCTAATTGCCCTCTTCTTCATACCCTAGTGGCTCAACTATGTTGCCTACAGGGAAAAGACTCGGTTATTAAGGTATCCGGTTCTAAGCTGGTCGAATTGAGGTTGGATCGTGTAGATGGTTTAACAAAATTGGAGATCACTCATGCACCAAATCTTCGGTATCTTGTAGCCGAAGCTACTCGCTATATTAAGGTAGACCGCGGCCATCTTACTCAACTTCGAAATTTGGAGTATTTGCATCTTCAATATTGTTGTTTTGTGGATAAGCGACTTCATATCTCGAGTAAACGTTTGAAGTCGTTGAGCCTTTGGGATTGCAGAGGTTTGGTGAAGCTTAGGATTCATGCTCCGAGTCTCCAAGAGTTTTGTTGCTTGAACAATCATTTGAACTATTTTTTTGAGCTTCCACACGTACGACCTTTGATTAAGGTTGAGATTGAAGCCCCTGAACTAAAATCTCTAAGGTGCAAAAACGTTTCAACAATTACCGCGTGCACTGAGTTCTTGTTAGAGACGGCCTATCTTGCTTTGGACCGTCCTTCGACAGATGAACAGTTCCTCCAAGTCCTTAGATGCCTCAATCGTTCCCCTAACTTGGAAATAGATGTCGAGGATTGCTTATTCGAGCAGGTAATAATTTTCTTTAAGGCTCTGGTGGTTTCATTGTTTTCATACTGAATGCAGTTCACTTCATTTCTATGTATTATTGTTCATTTAGCCATTCAGTTTGGTTTAGATCAACTTATCTATGGTGTTCTTCACGAATATTTTTTTCTTGCTAAGCTAATTTTAACAATTTTCTTTCTGTTTTACTGCATAAAGAACTATCGTAAGTTACATATGTTTGATCATGGTGAAAATCAAGACATTCCTCCAGTAATATATGGTGTCAAGAACTTGAAGCTCACCTTGAAAGGCTACAACTATCATGTTTGGAAAACTTTGCGCAGTCATAGACTCTCGGAAATTATTAATGTTTTACTTCAGCTTTCTCCACGTCCAAAGATCATATCTATACACTTGTGGTTTTGCACTGATCCGGGGATCGACAAGCACCTCAAGATTCTCGAGGTTTGAAAGTTGGACAATCAATCTTTCAGTTGTTGCTCTCTTACCACGATTTCGGGCTTAAACTGTTCCTTTGTTTCACTTTTGATATTTGACTTGATTTCAGTTCAAGTACAAGGAAAACAACGGTGGGGTAGAAGATTGTTCCCGCTGTAAATCTCTCCCGATTCGATGTTGGCAACATTGCTTGCAAGAAGTTGAGGTCAAGAGCCAAATTAAAGCATCCAAAACCGAATCACACTCGGAGATGATGGAAAGACTAGCTGCAGAGGACATTGACATACAAGATTTGTTCCAAAATGCTACAAGTGCTGAGAAGATTGTAGTTAGAACTACTCTTACTGCCTCCGACAACTCATAAGCTTCGGCAAGATCTTCATCTTAGGATATGCAAAAATGTAGTTCAGATTTCTAGAGGTAATCTCAACAATAATTGGAAGAAAGTGAATGGAATTATGGGAGACAGCATAGTAAATGACCAAGTAACTAAATAAGATGTTGTGTTTGGTTGCAACGGAGTTGCATTGGAGTTTGTGACTGTTTTCATCTGTCTTTATAACTCCTTTTGAACCTATAAAAGAAATGAACTGCCCAAATTGAATTCAAATGTTACAGCATTAGAAGTTTGAGGATATCATTTAATTAGTACCTTAAATCAGGGTACAAAAAACGTCTATGTCGGTCTGTTTGGCCCCATAGTAAAAGAAAGAATAAGAGGGAAATAAAAGAGCATGGGCATTTTGGCCTATGCTAACTTCTACATTGGCCAGTGTTCTTGTAGATTTATCAGTCTGTTACGTTGTATATCATCATCTGCAATGGAACGTGGATGGGAAATCAACTCGAGATGTAGTACACCTACCTAATTATCAGCCTCCATAACGCTTATCAGTAGCTCTATCAGCAGACTAACATAAAGATAAATTAGTGAATAAAGCTAGCTACCTATTTTGCTTGCCTGGACTCTTGAGCTGTAATTGGTATATTTTGGGATGTGCGTGTTTGAACAGAGGAAACTGAATGCAGATGTGAGATATCGTCGTTCTAATTATGATAATCCTTTTGAGAGGCACAAACTGCAAATGTACAACAGAAAATTATCTCTATTACAATCAAGTATTGCTAAACATAAGCTTTACAAACACAGTATAACAAACTAAGTCAATCCCAAACAAGGGTGGGAAAACAAGACAGGGGAGGGGTTGAGACGAGAATCAGAGAGAAACGACAGGCATTCTATTTGGGAAGAATCACTTCTTGACACGTTTTCCCTCTACCAGATAAGGCAACCCTAGCTCCTTGCATAGTTCTTCATCTGGATGCAAAGTTCCTGGAACAGCTCCAAATGCTGTTCGAGTCAATTCAGAACCCAAAGCTGCATTATGTATGGATGCAGTGGTTTCTTCCCATTTCTTACTCAAGTTGAATGATAAGGAAGCAAATTTTATCGAGTTTGCTTTAGAAATTGCTTTTGTAGAGCCTTGGTCTAACTGAGCGGCCCTCAGGAATCGTTGAGTAGCAGCTTCCCAAGATAACTCGTGCCTCTGTTCGTCAGTCAATAGTGCCGGTTCCTCATTCAATGCTTTGTGTGTTGCTGCAACGAACCCATCACTGTCATCGTAAGTGAGACAATTAGGGAACTGCTTGAAGAACTCGTTAGATGGATGGTTGGCACATACGACAATCTTTCCCATTGCTAGTGCCTCTGCTGTTGTTGTGCAGACTACGTCTGTCGTGCTTGGATTGAGGAACACCTTGTAACTGAAAACAAGCAGGACAAGAAGACAAAAGGGAACGGGTGTTAGGGTTCCTGTTTTTTGTTTTGAGTAATTTGCAGGCATATTTTTGGTGGAAATCAATACAAAGATATGTGAATTTCTGTGAAGAGCAAATGAAGAACTCTATATAGTGGAAGCCAAGCAACATAAAATGCAAATTAAGCAGCAACATCTATTGATTATTAGCTTCAGTCTAATACCGTTCAAAGCTGATTTCGTTCTTTCAATCATCATTCACATAATTATTTGTTGCAAACTCGACCATTTAAATCTCAATACTTCCTCTGTTAGATGATTCTGAAGATGACACTGCAGAAAACAAACAGTTGGTGGTCCCTAACAAAGTCAATACCTTAAACATCCATGCAATTAGACATCTAGGCTCAGGGAAGAAACGGCAGTATTTTTTATTTTATTTTCTCCATGGGTGTTCAGCTTTGCCAACTAAACCCATGGTCGCTAAAGTTAATGGCCAAGAAAACCTCCAGTGGCCCTAAAGGGGCTTGAACTGGGGACCTCTGGAATAGATCTCAAAGTTTAACCAATAGAGCTCACACTCAAGGTTAGCAGTGTGTTGTGTTTTTAAAGTGAAGAAAGCAAGCTTTCTCATGAAGGGACAGAATTGGAGAGCAGAAGTGCTGCTACAATGCATTTGGTCCCCTTATCTAAAAACAAGGGGGAGGAAGCTGATGGCTCTGTGACTAACTGACTATCATAAACAAATTGTGTATGTAAAGGAAGTTGGGACAGAAAGTTATACGAGATTATAGGCAATAAGCCAATAACACATGACAGCTGGACCTGTCAAGCCTTCATATAGATTTAACCAGTATCACAAGAAAAAGTTACAGCTGCACTATTTCATAGTCGCAAGACTAGTTTTGTCCTAGGTTAGAATGCACCAAAGAATTGAATCTATGTGACAGAGTACAAAGCCATTGAAGTAAATCAAAATTTCGATTCTAGAAGACTTGAGCACTTCTTCACTTTTAAATCCTTCAGGAAGTTAAAAAATTTAAAAATTTTGTAAATTTAAAGTATGCCATGAATTCACTCCAGAATGCATCAAAATTCAAAAACCGAAAATTTGAAATAAAAAACAGTCGTATTCTTGGCCCCAAATTTTCTCGTCTCTTGTCTCTAAATTTTCCAACAATCTATTTGGAACAGTAATCAACATAGTTCTTCTTCCTTTGTGACCAGATTCATGCCTTTAATAGTATTTTCTCAGATTCAAGAAAAATGAGCGCCTAATCAAACTCTGTTTACGGAATTTAATTAAACGGTTGAAAAGATGAAGGGGAAAGGATGGAGCAGTTTTATCCTTTGGAATAATAGGAAGTGAAGTTTTTCCTTTCTTTCTTTCGGTCCTTTTTTCTCCCCCTAATGTACTCTCAGTGACTTTGATAGTCCAGGAATCTTCCCGGCTAAGACCTCGGTTAGGTCCAACCATGACACAATACCATTGTACCAAACCCTATTGAACCGGAACCCCACAGCAAAAGTAAGTTCCTAGTCATTGACAAAAGCACTATAAACTGAAGTTGTTTTTGGCAGATAACCATATTTCATAAACCCCATTATGCATTTTGCTGAAAAAAAAATATTCTATTCCTCATCCAGCCTAAAATTGCCTAAATAATTCAGCAGAAAACCATAACAGAACATGCCACAAGAACTTACTCATGAAATAAAGGATCAGCATGATCACGTCCAGGGTGGACTCTTACAGGCAGTTCCAATTTCTTCGCAGCTTCCTTGACTTCATTTGAGTCCTCTCCATTACCATACAGGTCAACTTCCAGACCAGCCAGCTTCTTTTGATGAGCCTTAAGAAGTTTAAGTAGCTCCTTGTATCCTTTACTCCATATCATCTTACCTATATAATAGGCCCCCTTATTGAAGGCTGGTTTTCCAGCTTCAAGTTCTTCTTTCTTTCTCTTGCCAATCTCAAGAAATTTGGGGTTGACTCCATGAACGTTGCATATCAGTGATCTTGGGAGATCTTGCGTGGCTGCGGACAATCGTATTACCTGTCATTTTATAAGTAATAAATCCAATGAGTATGTGTAATATGAGCACTAGGGTGGGGTGATTAAACAGATTTATGAGTGGTAGATTCCTCAAATAGATGCACAAGAAAATATTATCCTCATTTCATACTTCGCATCAGATTACAGAGTAGCAATGAAAATGTCTCGCAATCTTCCATAGTTGCTGCGGAAAATTTTTCTTTTTCCGCTAACAAGAGAGCAGATAATAAATACTAGGAAGTTTTGTTTGTTTTTTTCAATGTTTGAGAAATTCTATTAAGGTGAGGAAATATTAGGGCCCTAAACAGTTAGCAGTGTCCACAAAGAAACAAGAATCCACAAAAAGGATAGCCCAAAAATATATGGGCAGATAGAGTGGATAATATATCGTATTATGTGCCCTATCATCAGGTTATCCACCTAAACTCGCTAAAAATAACAGACACGAACAAAGATGTACTTCCCAAGTAAGCTTGCCCATATTATAGCAAATGTTGCCAGATAATCTTGGCTGTCAACAAGAAACTAGAGAAAAGCAGGCAAGTTTAGAGATCATGACTAATTATTAAGGTTTAGTACAATTAACCACGTCTTTAATTCTCTCTCCATCCAGTGTATCTCTTCCCTCTGCACAAGATATCTGTGTGAACAATGGCTGTCTTGTGTACAGGTTCCCCAGCCACTGTGATTAAATAGCTAGAACTCTAAGTCATCTTCTTCTATCCACCAATAGATAGTCATATTTTTCATTGTTGTTCTCTTCCTTTTCAATATAACCCTTGCATCACCTTTATGTTGATCATCTTATAACCCAACCAGAGAACATATGACGAAAATTGGGATCATCCGTCTCAATGCTGATTCAGAGTTTCCCACACTCTGACCTCTGATGTCAATGCAGAACTGTAGATCCAAGAAACATGCACAGACACTATCACAATAGGTCGGGAGTCTGTGATCTCAAAACATTTTTGCAAGTGTGATGGTCAACAGCCACCAAATTCACTAATGTTGCAACTACCTCACACTATACTAAAAAGTTGAACCAACGGATTCCAATTTACCAATGCTTCTTGACGTCCAAAATTTCAGTACTGGAATGATCTTGGGAATTAGTGTTTGTTGCCTCCAGCTGACAATGCAATTTGTGTACATCAAATCATAGAGAAGTACCACATCCTGGTGTCACTCAAACACTCCCTCAGCCTGCCACAAATTGTACTTGTTTCTTTTGTGTCAAAGCCTCAAGGCATAGAAAACCCTCTGCAGAGGATATTCTTTGGTCTTCACAAGAGCAACCAGATATCAGCAAATCCCCTCAAGTTTCATGATTACTCCTGTTAAGAGATCCATAAATTATCTTTACTTCAAGAGGGAACCCTTCTTGTCACACTTCCACGGATAGGTGATGTCTTCAGCAAAAGATGCCTGATTCAACTACTTGTTAGGGATAAGTAATAAGTTCCACCAACCTGAGGGTTGCTTCAACTTCCAACTTAAATTGCACCCAGCTTGCCACCATACATTAAACATAGCCAACATCCAAACGGCCTGCAATCGCCATAATCTAAAGAAAAATCTGTCACAAAGCTCAAATCCTTATCCTTCCAACAGAACCATCCCTCTACTAAGCATGAATGTTGATCAGATCTCAACATTTTCCATGGACCAGGAATTTACTACTGGACACTCCATCGAGCAATTAAGTATGACTATGAAGTACACCATACCTACCCCAAGGGGACCAAATGAGGCAGCATTAAACAAGGCTGGACCTCATAAATATGGAAACTTTCGGAGTGTGTCACGGCATACCTCTGCTCAGCCATTTGATTTCCCCCAATAACCATCAATTACAATGACTAACTACTGCTGCACAGCAAGATGCTTGAGCAAGGCTTATAATATGATCAAAAATCACTATTCATCCAATTAGCAAAAAGAAGGTGAAGCAGTTTTCTTCCTATTGGTATAATTGAAAAATATTGAGAGTATGTCTTGCTAAAACAAAAGAATTAAGAGAGTTAGCTGCGAACACTCAAATGGCTTATAGTGGTCAGTACATTAGTCAGTTAGTAAATAAAAACATTTACCAATGCCCACCGCATGCATATAATGGCAATAGTTCTCGCTGTATGATAAAGTTCATTTGACTCACCAAAGGTATACAGTACAAAGGCGTTCAATATATTAGGATTAAGAGAACCATCTTAAAAGTATACCTTGTGGCAGTAGATACCGATTACCCAACCATTTACGTATTTCAGAAGAAATGCTTGCGCAGCATTCTTCTCTCGTCTGACATACTCTAGATAATTGGTGTGGATTATCCCGATAACCAGCCGGAATTTTGTTTTCCATTTTTTTCCATGATGATACCATGTTAGATGCTCAGGTTCTTCAAGGACAGCAATGTCTGCCTCCTCATCTGATATACATTCTGTAATATCTCCTACAGGAAGAATACTCCTTTTATCTGTAGAAAACTGCAATGGAGATTATATTAATACCATAAAAGATGAAAACAGCAGAGAACAACATTTGAACAGGATGATCAGTTTCCCCAGCTTAGAAGATAACCAAGATAATTGATTCTTCACATGCATAAAACTTAAGCTTCAAAGCAGGAAAAAGAGGGACATTCAAATAGTTTAATCCATTTATAAAGGGAACTTGAGAAATTTTGCATGGATCTCAGACAACCAAAAGAACGTCTAAACAAGACATTGAACAACTTTGTTGCAAAGGTATCATGCATAACAGACACTTTTAGCTATGTTACACGTACTCTTCATTTTACCTCAAGTACCCGTGTTGCATCTTCAACACTCCGACACGGGTATAGACTATGGACACTTAAATTCTCCGAAAAATGGCAAGTCCGACACCTAGACACATACACGTGTCCAAACTTGTAGCCAAATCCGTAACATAGCTTTTTAGCATCAGTTCTCAAAAGAGAGAGACAGAGAGAGAAGGTATTAAAATTTGAGATTTGAGATCGTAAATGTTATATGAAATATCTTGTGCACAAAAGAGAACTGAAAGTGACCAATTGAAACCACAATGAATAACTGATAACCAGTAATCACTTCTATTTGAGTGAACACCTTCACTTTAATTACATCTGAAGCAGACTGGAATCTGGGACTTGATTAATAGTGAGCCCCTGATGAAGCATCACTTGAGATTTTCAAGGACTTTTAAATAGTTAGATAAGAGTAAAACAAATGCAAAAGTGGAATCAAAAGGTACCTATATCCCGTAAAATCCTAGCCATGAGGAAGAAAACTGAAAGACATGCTAAGTTATCCACCACAGGGAACTCCACGGTCAGAAGACATCAAATGAATATTAACCAGGTTCCATCCAAACCTCCACATATTGGTCCTCTTCCCACTATATAGCATCTAAGATTGATTAAATCTAGGGGAATAGTGGGCTAGCTAACCAAATAGTTTAGTACAGAATCTTAATTAAGATCATTGGTAATCTATAGTCAATTAGTATAATATATTTGCCACAGTGACTCAAGAAGCAGAACTGGTTCAAATCAAATATAACTCATTAGTAAAACTGCAGTAATTACCCGTCCAGGATAAAATTTTATGTCGAACCGAGATATGAACCTAGTTCTGTCTTCAAGCCATTTGCGCACATATGCCTCATGCTCTAAGGCTGACTTGAATTTTATGTTGTCAGGGTATACAAGTCCTTGATCTTTTGGAGACAACCAAGGAATCACCAAAGTAACTTTTCTCTCCCCGTCTTTTGCCAGATAGCAAGCACGGAACAGAGGATTGACAGCAGTACCAGTCATCCATGGTAAGCTGGCAGTGGTATATATCGCAATATGCTGCTTCTTAGCCATTCAACATCAATTTGATTGTGGAACTTAACAATCTTAAATAAGCTTTGAGACGACCTCTTGCATGAGGAGAGCAACTCTTTGCAGAGCCAGAATATGGAGAGGTAACTGCAACAGCAAGCAATGATTATAATTCAGTATTGAAAAAGCTTACAATCAAAAAGGAACTGAAATAATAACAAAACCAAATATAACAACCAACTGAAATTGCATGTCATCTATCTCAGCATGGTTAGGAAACTTTAAAGCTAACCACCTTGATATCTGCCCAGAAAGCAACATGATCAGTGTATCTACCTCTTCTTTTTTTTTTTTTTTTTTTGGTTGCACGGCAAACAAAGTATTATTAAGATAGGCAACTTATTGCTAAAAGTAAAAGTGACAACAGAGTTCAACACCCTAGAACCTACTGTATCATCCTTGACTACACTTGTGACACCATATCTCATTCTCAGTTCAAGATTCTTCTCCTAGCTGCTCCAAAGTCCCTCTCCCAAACCAGCCCCGTTTATGTTTTGTTGCTCTTTTGCTTTACTTCACTCTCCAAGCAGATGTTTATGGTCTCGTCCATCCTTTGATGCCCTCCAATATATGAATTGAGCATATTCTTCTTTCCCATCATTTTCCACCATGAATTTACTGCCCCAATCATTGGGATAGGATTCAAACCTACGTGAAATCTCTAATAAGCCATTGCCCCTCCTAATCATTTGGTTTTAATTTATTCATTGTGCCTCCAACCTCAAGGTTCCCTACTTCCTTATTGTCCAAGCATCTTCATCAAATACTTAAAATGCTCTCAGAAGCTTTGAATTAAGAAGCCTTGTCACCACCTCCAAACTTTCTATAACCATATAGGTTGAATATCTCAAATTTACTAGATGTTGTCATATTCTTCCATATCATTGTAATATCCAATCTCCTTTTCAAGTGAGAATACACATGCACAATTGATCAAATTTAAACCCAATCTAAAGAGGTGATAGTTGAGGATTTAATGATGCACAAGTTCCTTTAACAAACACCCAACAAACCACCACATTTCAGTTCTATCCCTGCAATCTCATTGATCATCCAAGTTAATACTACCAAGTACCAAGCATGTCGTTCACCACCATAACCTCCAACCACCATTTTCTCCCTTTTAATCTCCATCTTTCCAATCGTTCAATCTAAACCACTCGTTTATTATAGCACTAATTGGAATCTTTCCCCGTCTAAAGAAAACAGTAATGACAGGATAAAAAATAATAGCCACTACTACACTCTAATCCATCAAAAAAAAAAACAAAAACAAAAAACCATGATTTAACCATTTTTCTACCAACCATGTATAGTAGCGTAGGTTATTATCATCTTCAGTCATTTAAGGAACTAGAGAGTACCTCAAACACCAACATTACACACCGCAAGGAGCTCCTATCACTGCAAACTTGCTACACCGCTCTGTTAAATGGTAGATATCACCATTTTACTACTGCATACTCCCCTCTACCCCAAACTTTCTCACTTCAAATTCCAGAATCTCCTCAATTGATTATCCACCCTCTTATAATTGGAAATTGGCACCCTTTACCAGCTCATAAATCTTTCATCAACAACTTCTCCTGAAAAGTGTGCTAACTAAAAGTGAACAATATTCAGGGACAAGTCAACCGAAAATGAAATCTACCACCTACCAGGCTACCACGCTACCAGTCAATTCCTCCTTAAGCACCTGTTCTTCAAACCCACATCATTTCATTTGGAACCAATATATGAACAGAAACAAACACCTTACGCTACGCTATGACTATTCAGTTATTCTCTTATGGGGTGGCCTTATACATGAGGTTTGGTACTTGTTGGAGAAAAAACTGGTACTTAATGGTATCATGTATCAGTTTTTTCTTCTTCTCCAGGTACCAGGCCTCATGTATGAGACCGCTTCGTACAAGTTTTTGTGATGACCATTTGTTTGAAACCATACCAGATCCCCTTAATCACCATACGAGAATTCTAACACAAACTTAACATTATAACTCGCATAATATCAATTCTCCCAATGAACCAACTTTGGTGTACAAGCAACATATAGCTAAGGAAAAATACCAACCCAGAGCTTAGAAACGAAACTACCCAGTAAAATCATGAAAACACCCATTTCAAACAAACCCCTCCATTAGATTGCCAGCAAATTCAAAAACAACCATTTTCAA
This sequence comes from Mesembryanthemum crystallinum, assembly GCA_030267885.1. Taxonomy (NCBI): domain Eukaryota; kingdom Viridiplantae; phylum Streptophyta; class Magnoliopsida; order Caryophyllales; family Aizoaceae; genus Mesembryanthemum; species Mesembryanthemum crystallinum. The sequence goes on from BSSO01000223.1 coordinate 13,754, forward strand.
AAAAAAACAGAAAACGAGGGAATCCCCAAAAATCAACCATTTTCAAAAAACAATCTTTGCCCATTTAGGAGGCAATTCAGATTAAGAAGATGGTACCTGTGATTCGGCGATGAAATGGAAGATGAAGAACAACGGATTGAATATTCCGGAAGCAAAATTTGTGGGTAATATAGCAAAATCAATGGATTAATTAGGCGTTACTCGCACTTTTCTTACGGAAGAAGAAACGAATAGGAGAGAGAGAGAGAAGGAGGTGACGAGAGGGTGGTGGAATGAGAAAAATGGGAGCTTGACTCCAAAACAACGATGCTTCCTGGCTTTACAACGACAACGGGGGGTGGGGGTCTATTTTTTTGATGAACGTTAAAAGACAGAAAAACTGGAAATTTCCATAAATTGGAAAAAACGTCTTTAACCGAATATTCGTTCGTTGGCTCATTGCAATTTGCATTACTATTGGGTTTGGCCCCTATATGCGTTGGCCAATGCAAGGAGGCGTTCCTTCCGACCCCGAGGACCCGACAGCCTGAGTTGTTAATTTCACCATCCAAGTGAAAGTCACCCATGTATAAGGATGGTCATAGCGTACGAGTTGGCAGAACTGACACGAAATCGATTAATAGATTTGATTGGTCCGAAATCATATTTGAACCGATCCGAATAGTTACAAACTGATTTGGATTCGATTACTCGAATTTATCCAAATTGAAACCGAAACCAACCTGAATTAGCATGACCCGATGTAATCCGAAATCGATTATGACCCAAATCAAGGACAAACCAACTCGATTACGACCCAAACAACATACAATCCCAACCAATTTGAACCGAATCAAACGGTTCAAATCCAACCTGACCCGAACATAACCCGAAACTGAAATGAACCGAACTCAATACCGATCTAACCCGATCATTGAATAGAAAATATCAATTTCTCTTTTTTATTTTTTACTTATTTTTTGTAATTACTGTATAATTCAATATTTCAAATCGTGATCCTACCATATAAGAAAATAGACGCTCACTTACCAAGGGAGAAGGGCCCGAGCAAAATGCTCCCACAATTGACAATCTCACATCATCTCTATTTGCCTTGGGTCTTGGACAATAAAACATCATTGTTCACTTCAAATTGTCTATATATTATGAACATAAAAGTAAAATGGATCGATCCAATGAGTTTTGGTTTGGATTTTCTAAAGGTCCGAGTCGAGGCATTTAGGCTCAAATTCATTATTTAGTTTATACTCCCGAAGTAGAAAATTGATGACATAAATATGACCCAATCTAATATTGACCCCTTGATTTTAAACTCATATTCAAACTAATCCAAATAGATAAGACCGAGTATAACCCAAACTCGGAAAAAAAAAAATCAACAATTTTATTTTTACCCCATACTAGTCTATTAGATTCTTTATCAGTCAATTTTGTCAAACATAACCTTAACTGCGAGGGCACCATCCATTTGGAAGGATAAATGGAAAATTGGTTTCTAATAATCCAGCCTTTCAGCGAGTTGCAGAAAATAATCCCACCTTTTATATTTGCAAAAAATAATCCTACCTTTCACTATAGTTGCACGAAACAGTCTCGGGTGGACATCGTTACTTTATTCATTAGATTTTAATGACGTAAAAAGAAATCCAATTAAAAAAAAGGAAATAATAGACAACGCCGCGTCATAAAAATCTAACAGAAAAGGTAATGACGTCTACCTGGGATCGTTTTGTGCAACTATAATAAAAAGTGGGATTATTCTCAACAAATATGAAAAGGTCGCATTATTTTCTCAAACCCGTTGAAAGGTTGAATTATTAAAACCCAATTTTCCAAAAAATTAAATAAAATGTAAAAACCAAGCCCAAAAAAGCTCGTAAGGTGTGTGCTTGGCACCAATTCAGTTTTGGAGCTTTTAGCTGAACAAATGGATCAAAATAAGACTGGTTGCAGAACTTAGAACTTGCAGTTCTTCATTCAAAACGATGTCCAAAATTTCAATTTGAGACCCACAAACTTCGCCAGAACGATTCATCGCCGCTGAGACGGCAAAGGTAAACACACACACTCTCTCTCTCATCCATTGTGCTAATTCGTTCGTTTCTATTCCTTTGAGTCGATCGATGATCAATGCGGTTTCAAATTGCTTACTGCTGTACTGATACTAATCTCTTAAATTGAATATGTGAGTCATTAAGGGCAACTGATTCCTTTATCGGTTCTGGTTTTAAAGCTGATTCATCTAAAAATGGTGGAAAGTTGTGTAAAAAAATGGTTTGCTTTTTCGATGAGTGTTTGATTTTGTTTTAGGGCTTTATTTTACCGTCAACAGGTGGAAATCAACATAAATTATTCGTTGATGTAACATTTATGTTTTGTTTTCTTGACTAATAGTTTGGTTCGTAGTAAGGTGTTTTAAGGCAGTAGTAGTAGTACGCAATTATGCATAGATAATTGTTGAATTTTGTTCTCTATTGGATTTTCTACATTTGAGTATAAATGTGCTCTTATACGGCATTTCGTCGCATTTGTATGGTTTACCATGCTTTGAAGTCGGTTGTCCTTAAATTGGAGCGCTCTAATGAGCCTGATATGTTGTCTTGCCTGATAATCCCAGTTTCGATCCAGGAAAGATGTTTATGAGCCGTGCTGATCGTCTACCTGAACTTAGCTCGAAGAATAATGTATTACTTTCCGATCATGCATCAGAAGCAGATGAAAATGAAGAAGCAGATAGCTCTAGCCGTATAATATATATGGCTTCCTTTGATGAACTCGCAAACAATTACGTACAGTATGATACTATTATATGGCTTTCCATATCATTGCTATTAGTTTTAGCTTGGGGAATCGGAGTTATTCTGTTGCTATATTTGCCTTTCAAAAGATATGTGCTGCAGAAGGATGTTTCTTCTCGCAAATTGTATGTCACACCAGCTGAGATAGTCTACAAGGTAGATTTTTGTTCAACTGTGTCCTTACAGGATGATTTTAAGCACGATAAGCAGTATGAAACTATTTTAATGTAATTCTGGCAGGTGTCCAGACCATCATATGTACCCTTTTGGCGAGTAGTGACAATTGAGAGACGCATCCCTCTATCATTGGTGATTGATATTATTATTGAACAAGGTAGAACTACAATCTGCTTCTTTTCTAAGTAAATTGTTATAAGCCTATAACATGTTACTGGTTTTGTATAAAGTAAAAAAGGAAATATTATCTGCTGATGTGCTACTGAAATTACAAATAATACGTGCACAGGATGTTGGAAGTAATATGAAAATTTCCAGCTATTTTTTGTCTAGAAGTGTGTAAATCTAGATATTGCTTAGTTTAAGATATTTGGATATTTAATCTAAAAGTTTGTATTAAAAAATCTTAGTCTAAAACTATGTAGGAGGGAAATTTCAAATGATTATAGAAAAGTGTAAGGAAATATCTTGACCAGGACTTTGTGTGTAGAGAAAATATATAGTATGTCTAGAATTCTCTCTTGTTGCTATAAATATGATGATATAATGCAAATTAGAGTGTATGGTGAAGAGTTGGCCAATTTAAGAGTGTCCACAACAACTTCTCAGACGTAGCTCACTACATTTCCGCTACTCTAAAACCGAACAAGCTGAGGGTTTTAGAAAATATAGCCACGGTAACAATTATACTGTTTTCAAAACTGGGCACTGTCTTGATGTATACTCATATATTGCTTCAACCTGTTCTCCTTTTGCTGAATTTCATGTTTTTGGCGTTTACACTGTGAGGCCCTGTTTTATTTTTAGTTTTACTCCTTGCACTTCTCTACTATTGTTCATGTATTTAGTTGAATATATTCTCTAGTTCATCTATTTGTTTGCATATCTGTTAAGTTGTCGATCTAAATAGATTGCCTACTCCTTGCACTTCTCTACTATTGTTCATGTATTTAGTTGAATATATTATCTAGTTCATTTATTTGATTATGTATCTGTTAAGTTGTCGATCTAAATAGATTGTTTTCAAAATTGGTATTTCTTTTGTGGGCTATCGGGAATAGCCTCTGTACTACTTAGGGGTAAGGTTGCGTAATCTGGACCTCCCCACATCTTACCCCTGGTAGGATCATTCCTGGCTGTCATCTCCTCTTTCTACTTTTATCTCGATGCCTAGTTGTGATTCTGTTTGTAGAGGATATCCTCTTTGTGGCTATAAAGCTTGATGTTTACTTTTTGGTGTGAAAGATTTTTGACATTTTATGAAAAAAGTACTAATTTAATTACCTTGTTTATGCATTTATCTTGCATCCATATACGGGGTTTGGTACATTTAGGTTGCTTGGAATCCTGGTTCGGATTACACACTTTCAGAGTGGAAAGTATATCACGTGGTAAAGCTGCTCCTGTCGATGAACTACAAGTTCAAGGAGTATCCAATCCTGGACTTTTGAGTAAGGTATATATAAATTTTCCCCCAACAGTAGTGTTCATTTCACTTGCAAAGGCCTATTAAAAAAAAAAAAAANAAAAAAAACATGTTCTTATACTTAACCTACTTTTCTGTTTGGTTTATAGTGATTAATTTCGTAAAAAAAGGGCACTTATTTACCAAGTTATTTGCATCTTATCAAAGTTGAAAAGTGATGTTAAGTAGTGGGATTTAAGTGTGCCCACCTATTTATAGGCTATAATGTCTGAAGCTTCAAAGGTTCTCCTAGACGCTGGAAGGATTATGACCCGTATGTCATCCTTGAATGAAAGCTCTGTTTCATGGAGAACACCATCCAAGAACTGGAAGGTATGTTGTTCATAGCCTGTTAAATGCACCTGGATTTAAAAGCAAGCAATTTATTTCCTTTTGGAACCAATGCTTAATCATTTTAGTAACATTGAGTAACATGTAGGAATCTCATTTATTTCCCATATCACCGACAAAGATAAATAATTAGCAACAGTGTATCAAACACATTATTATTATGATGTTGCATGTATCTATCCTGTGCCAGTTAACACCAGCTTTGTCCAACTTACACTGTCGGGACTCGGGATACATCTCCGCCCATGTCTAAATGGACCTTGGCCCAACAAGTGGTATTAGAGCAGGGTTACGACTTGTTTGATATAATGCATTGATTAAAACAGATAAAAAACCACTGTGCATGGGATGATTAATTTGAAGTTTGGGATTATAATCAGAGTAGCTGAAAAGGTTTAGAAAATTTTGAACGAAAAAGCAACAAGTTAGACAATTTGTTCATTTGAATGTGGTTCATCATGTGGCTAAGCATACAAGCTTACGAGCTTTTCTAAAACTTGAGATGATAATGCTAAAGGGCCTTGAGTAAAATGGCAAAAATTGTGAAATTAAAACATGATGGTGATAGCGTAGCGGTGTGTTTCAATGATTCCCAAGTCTGATTCCTCTTAAAGGTGGTATACTAGCAAAAATTGACAAATAGGTGCTATCATAGACTGGCAAGACTGCCAACTTGGAAATTTCAAAACAATGAGTGTACAGCTGGATTTCAAACGAAAAATGGCTGGGACTGCTTGGAAAATTCCTAAACTTTGATATGGACTGGAAACCATTCCTAAGCAATCAAGTTTCCTGTATATATGCAGACTTTATTTTCCCCTTTAGTTATCTCACCAGTACTGTGAAGTATTCTAGCACTCATTTTGTGTGTACATTAAACTCAATATCTTCCCAGTTTTAGCGAATCAATAAGTGTGTAAAACCATATGGGGTTAAAATAAACTTATACTGTATAAACCTACATGGGAATGGAACTTTTGGGATAAGCTAATATGTACATATGGGTTCTTTCTTCATGTAGAATGAAAATATCAAACATGTCTCTTACTCGCTCTTACATGAGGAGCTCAAGTTGGACAAAACCGCTGTCACTTTATATACAACTAGCTTCACTTTCTCTTCATCATCATATCCGAACCATTTTGATCAGTATGAATATTCTCAAATTTAGGCAATATTTGGTGATACCTTGTGTGAAAATGCTTGGTTTGTGAGTGGTAGGTGGAACTCTTGACAGGATTGATGGCCCTTTGACTATCACAATGGAGGGCACATTTTTCTTGCGTCATATCGAACTCTTGTCAGAAGTCTTTCATGAAAACCATACACTTATGTTGGTTTTCCTCATTTACATATATTGGAGTATCATTTTATTATATGGCATATGGGTTTATAAACTTCTTTTAACCCTATGCCTTCTGCCAAAAGAAGTACTCTAATATATTAATTAGTTGAAAGTGAGACAAAATTCACACTTAGCAGCTTCTTGGTTGCTTCTCATTGATGGCCAAACAATGTATAGTCTACGTCAATTTTTTGTGTGTTCATCCTGACACTGTTCTTGTAACATCCATGGGATCATCGTTCCGTTAACATCCATGGGGTCATCGTTCCTTTAACATCCAAAGTGTTAGTTTCCATGTTTTGGTGAAGATATTGTCAATTAGTTGTTCCTTGATGATTTTGTGTAGATTGTTAACTTCAGATTTGTTCCTTGACAATTTTGTATGCCTTTAGCTCTCCTTGCAAAAGATAGTTACTGTAGTACATAAGTATTTGGTGGTTGGTGGAAGTTTCATACCATGGTTAATGATCCTGTGCTATCTCCTATCAGGGCAGTTAGCACAACAATGAGGAGTCAAAGAAAAACACAAGGGGTGATTGTTGGGATTTCCACTTCTGTGTTTAGGAAGTAAGGATGTCCCAGATGGAAGTAATAGAAAAGAAATGAGCTCATAAGTGTGGCTAGATCTTCAACTAGAAGCTTAAACTTTTGGGTTTGAGTGGGCATGAGCTCACTTGTAGTCCACCCCTGTAAAGTACCTGGGCCAGCAGGAAGGAAAAACTGTGTCTGTTATAGCCCATCACACCAACCCCACCTCACCCAAAAGAAATTTCTTGTTCTGTATGAATATGCATTTAGCACACTAGTGCAATACACGATTACACATAGGTTCATAGAAAAGAACTTGGTATGATCATCAAATCAAACCTCTGGATATTGGTATTGGGGACCAAACCTTAACTCGCTTACACTAAGAGAAAGATATATCAATATATAGAAGTTCAATCATTGTTGGATTTGAATTTTTATTTTTCCAGTTCTATTCTTGGAGGTGCAATTGGACAGAGCTCTCTTAAATCACTGTTTGGATTTGAGAATGCATCTTCTTGGCTATAGTATTATTGGAGATGCCAATAGAAAGAGCTGTCATGAAAGAGGGCACATATTTTTATCCCGTTTGCTCCAGTGGAGGAGGAGGATAAAATCGAGGAATAACAAGCCATGTTGATTAACACTATGGAAAGTTGGGAACCATCTGAAAAGTTAAAAGCCACAAATTTGTAGTTTTCCTTTTAAGGAACTATAGCGTGAGAGTTTGTCGTGTTTAGGAAGTTAAAAGAGTAAAATATCATCTATTATCTGAATCCAAAAGCTCAGGAGGTTGAAGTTAAGATGTAGTGATCTGGTGGGAACTAATTTTAGAGTATGTCTGTGGCTGTGGCTGTGGCCGTGCAAATTTCAAGCTATTGAGGGCTGTTTCTCCGAATACTCTTGCTGTTTTCTTTTGATTGATGGACATGAATGATTTGCAATTTTGCACGACAGTGTAGCTTCTTAGTAATGACAATGGAAAGTTAAGTGATATCTTTGATGAATAATTGGTTGTCTAGTTTGAATATTAAACTTTTGGTATGTGCCATTGCAGGCTGCAAGTTCTCCATATCCTGTCTCCACTGAGCGAAGAGGCATAGCTTCTGGAGATCTACTGTTGCATAAAGTAGACGAAGTAAACAAATCTGTAAAGGTGCAAATCTTCTCATTCTTTGTTTCCTGTCTCTGTATTAACTATCCTCCTGCTCACAATGAAATTTGGACCCTTCATGCATGAAGTGGTCCATTATTGATACTGCTATGGGGTTGCCCTGTGATAAATGGCACTGTTAAGACTTCAGATTGTTTTGTGGTTTCACTCGAAAAAAAAGGATTGTTGTGTGGTTATTCTACTTTTGTTTAAATCTTGGGTTGAGTACCAGATGCATATTTAGTAGATTATGTATCACTCTAATCTCAATTCTTCCTTGCTTAATGACAGAGAATCGAGTTGCTTATTGATAAATCTCAAGTTCGCACTGAAATCAGCTGAACAGTGTGTAGAGTTTTGCTCCCATTCATGTAAACCTCTACAGTATATCATCTACAAATTGTAGCTGAGTGAAAGTTTGTAGCAGCCATTTCTTGTGAAGTCGTTCATGTTCAAGAATCAAAGTTGGTGTTCAAGAATCAAGATTGGTATTGGATTAGGGGGCGCCATGCCTCATGCCATGTCTCGCCTCTTCTCCAAGGTGGCCCTAGCATGGCCCGTTGTGCCATGCATATGTAAGGGACATCGCCTATGCAAATTTTCAATTTTTTCATCAAATTATCATTATTTCTGGATTTTCCTAGTATTGTGGCACGACAAGGCCCACCATGTCATATGATGTGTCAAGTCATTTAGAGTGGCCCATACCAATTTGAGCTGATATGGCTCGCCTTAATTCGGATATCGTCTTCAGCTCGGATGGGTGGTTTGATAACACTGTACAGGTTTTGTATATGAAGTAGTAAATAACTGTAGTTTTCTTTTAAACCGGAGAGATTTGAGATAATTTCACATTTAGATTTACTCTTTGGGTGAACAACTTTCTGAAACTTGGCAACGTGTAGTGTTGTGAAATACTCTATGTACATCAAATTCTTTTCAACATTTTGATCGATTTTTCCTTTCAAATCAATTCAAATGGGATGTATTTAAATACAACACTCAATTAGTGTAGACAAAAACCATTTTTGTGGAGACGAAATTACTTTTTATTTATATGTATTTTCATTTTTAACCTCACACCTAACCCAAAAATACTTCCGGCCATTATTCTCAAGAATTTACTACTCCAATGTAGGCGGAATTTGGTTACTACTTCAACAGAAAAAAGCACACTGTGAACTAAAATGGGTCATCAATGGTACTGGTTTGACTAAGGTTATTCATTTGACAAGATTTATCTCCTTTCCCCAATAGTACCATACACCTCACTCCAATCAGTCCAATGGTAAGCACATACATCATTCAGATTAAATTCAATGGTCTGAATCTAAACCAGAATCTGAAGTGGAATATCCTATTTCTCCCTCCGTTCTCTCAAGAACGTGACTCCGTTCTCTGAAGAAGGTGACATTGTACGTGAATCCATGGGGAGTATAAAGTTGGAAACTTATCATCCCTCTTTATAAAACTGACCTAAAAGTTTTAGGACTACGGAAAAAATACATTAAAAAAAAAAAAAAGTTGACATAAAATATAGGATTGAGGTGAAGTACATATTCGTTCGTATCAATGTAAGATTGATAGTTTAAGTTTCAATTTTTTGAAAGCTAAAATCCATAACATTGTTTTCAGATTTTTAAAAAAAAAAAATACTCCAGATTAGAGGAGATCAGAGAAGGTCAACTATATATCAGTCAGGATTCATCAGAACCACAGCCAAGTTGATATACTCATCATCTCAACCCCCCAAAGAAAAAGAAAAACAAAAACAAAAAAAAAAAAAGAGATTGATAGATTAGAGAGGATTGAAAAGAACATCAGAAGATAAACTGCGATCTAATCATAGAAGTCATATTGTTGGTCTTCAATTTTTTGCAGTTACTTTCTCATCATTTGAACTCTCATATCCAAAAAAAAAAAAAAAAAAAACAATAATATTTTCAAGAAATCAAGACATGAGGATATTAGAGAAACGAGAAGAGAGAGAAGTAGAAGACGATAATTGTGTTGGTATCGGATGCAGAATGGCTGATGGGTGGTTAAGGAAAGAAAACTGGAAATATATATATATATATAAGGGTGAGATATACTCCAAATTAGGGTTCTTTAGTTTCGTAGGCTGAAAGCGCTTGCGATGTTTGGAATTGGATGAGTTGTGCGCCACCGCGTAGACTGGGTGATCAATTTGTATTGGGCTGATCTAATTCATTCGTATGGGCTCAATGGTTGGTTTTGGAGGAGAAGAATCTTTTTATTTTTATTTATTATTATTATTATTATTATTATTATTACTCCCTCCGTTCTATAAACAAGGTGACGCTTAGTTTTTCGCAACTCACATGTATACCATGATGTCCTGTTATTTCATTCAAGTCAGAAGTTAGAACTAAGACCTTGTTCGTTCAACCAAAAAATATTCATAACTTCCTTAGTTAATAAATTGTCTAAGCTTTATACATGTTTAATAAAAATGCACAATATTTACCACCAAAATGCTTTACAAAAGTAATATACTCTTTCTGCTCCGACTTCTTTTCAAAGCAAATGACACGCAACTTAAGACGCTTATATTTCGAGCAAAAGATCTCCCAAAATGCCCTTGAATGAGTGAGATTAATGGTGTGTTCATTTCACCTTAACCAATCCCATTTCAGGCCGTTCAGTTCAGTTCAGGTCATTCAGTTTAATTCAGTTCAGTTCAGGTCGTTCAGTTCAAGTCATACACTTTTTCACTCACAGATTACTATTCATTCAATTGAGTTCAGTTCAGTTAAGGTCGTTCAGTTCAGTATGGTTCAGTTCAGTTCAGTTAAGTTCAGGTACTTTTAGGCGAACTGAACACACCCTAATTACTGGCGGGATACCACAATACCACCATGGGAGAGTGTGAGTGAAAAATCAGGTAAGTACCATCATGTTTGAGATTACTTATGTCGATTGAGAAACAAAAGTTCCAATTATTGATAGTAGTATTCACTAGTTGAGTGTATTTCACGAAAATTAACTATGTATTCATCTTCTACTATCTTTTTAACCATCAGCTAGTTTTATTTATTTAACAACCAAACCGTTTATCCAACTAGTATTTTCAACTTTTAACTCTCTATTTGAATTAGTTTCGAGCAGCTATTGCAATAAACTTTTCATCTCAAGGTAGCTTATCAACAAGTTTGTTACTCTACTATTTTATAGTACAACTTTGAATTTTTATATGGGACAAAAAAAATCACAAAACTTAGGATAAACATTGCTAGATGCCCCTCTCACATAAACTCTCTTGTTAATTAATCGATCAAGGGTGAGTCAGTAATCTCATTGTCTAATTGAATTACAAGTCGTAAGCTGCCTGCACCCTGCAGTTTCCGACGGAGAGAAAAATGAGCAACAACAACAAAAGAGTGTTAATAGTTGGAGGAACGGGATACTTGGGTCAGCATTTGCTTCAAGGATTTGCCGATCTTCAAACAACCTCCGGTTATGGCATTGCCTTCACTTATCACTCCACCCCTCCTCAGTCACTGCTTGATGCTCTCCCTCACTCTCTCTCCTTCCCCGTTGATTTGCAGTCCGGTAATGGCTTCGATGCCATCTATGCTACATTCGGCCAGGTCTGTCACTTGCTTCAATTTCAACATTTCCCATTTTGAATGTCGATTTTTTTGCTAATATCAGTAGTGTATTCTGATGGGTTTCGTTATTTAGGAGCATTTATCGAGCCCATCTAGTGTTATTGATGTTGTTTTTCATAATCCCAGTTTTTCTTAGTCGAATTTGAATTTTGATGGGCGTTTACTTGAATTAAGAGCATGTTGGTGCTTTTTAAGCTATCTTGGTATTTGCCTTTAGGTTGTGATACTAAGCCATTTGGGATTTGCAAATTTGTGATCCGTTTGAGTGGCAATGTTGTTGGGTTTGATTTATGATTATGCCATTTAGTTATTGAAAGACTTAATTTGGAGAAGTTTGACTCAATTCCTAGTCGAATTTTGATGGGCATGAATGACAATTTTGATGGGCTTTCACTTCAATTAACACCATGTTCATGCTTTTTTTTTTTTAGCTATTTTGTTAGTTATCTTTAAGTTTTGATAGTAACCCATCTGGGATTGTGATCCATTTGAGTGGTGATGTTGGTTTAAAGATGTGATTTTGCCATTTAGTTACTGAAAGACTCAATTTGGAGGAGTTTGATCTGATATCATGCCTAATATGCCAGCCAGATGTGGTTGTGAATTGTGCTGCACTCTCTGTGCCTCGGGCCTGTGAGGTGGATCCTGCTGCTGCTATGTCTATCAATGTGCCCACTTCTCTTGTTAATTGGTTGACAAGCTTTAAGGAGAAACGTACCCTTTTGATCCACCTTTCAACTGATCAAGGTATTTGAATCTCTGTCTTTTTGGGTATTTGTAAGGACTAATTAAATCACACATACATGCTGTAAAATTTATAACTTGCTCTAATTCGAGTTAGTTGGACTTTCTGGGTTTTTTATGTTATCTTTTAGGTTTTTGATTGTCAGGTAGTTCATAGCTCTGTCATACTAAGGCGCTTCCCTTTACACCAAGTTTTATCGCAGTTATTATTTTGATGTCCGTTTTGTGAAGTTTTAGGTGATCTTGTTCTTGCTGCAGATGTTTTGCTATGAAATCTCTTATTTTTCGTGTGAATGAACATTGGCCTAATATGAGGATTCACTTGTTATTGTGAGTTAATGCAATTTTGCGATTCATGTATACATAATTCTTTTGCAGTTAAGCTTATCCAATTTGCCCTGCATTTTGTCTTATAACACTGCTAATTACTGTGGGTAGATTTTACAATCCATTTGAATGTTTTGAGTTTACTTCTCTGTTAAGTAGTAGAGTGATCATTGTTTAAGCTGATCAGAACTTTCTTTTAGCCTTAGTATCTTTAGCACATAAGTAAATTGAATTGTCAAATTTGATGTTTCTAAATAGGTGATTGTCAAATTGTCAGAACTTATTGTTCCTTGCCATTTTCTTTTAGTTTGTCTGATATGTCCAGTTATCAGTATATGAAGGTACCAAGTCCTTCTACAAAGAGGAAGATGAGACTTTTCCAGTAAATACTTATGGAAAGTCCAAAGTGGAAGCGGAGAAGCTTATTTCTGCAAACTGTTCAAACTTTGCTATTTTGAGAAGTAGCATCATCTATGGCCCGCAGACCATATCACCTGTTCCAAAGTCCCTTCCAATTCAGGTTTGTATCTACAATGTTTTGTACGTTCTTGACAGATTCCTGTATATATGGTCAAATGAGCAATGAATGGATTTGGATGAGGAGATGAATAAACCTTGCAATTACAGAAAAAGAAACTAAAAAGCATTAGCTGATAGAAGTCGATTGGAATTATCTGAAAATTTACTACTTTGGATATATAAGCCTTGTAGATTCAATCTAGTTTCCTAGAGGATTGATTTTTGATTTTCAATCATATAGTTAGATTTGCAACACATTCTTGAAGATTCCGACTTGAGGAAATTTAATGCCGGAAACATTTCAATTGAACATAACAGGGAATGCTTTTATTATAATGCCATGCTGAAAATGTTTTTGAATGTAGCACATAATATCATAGCAGTTTTCTATCCTTCATACTCAGTTCAGCAAAGCTTCAACTCAGCTTTCTAACATTTGTGGGATAACTATCAGCTAGAGCTTTTTGTTATTGTAACATCTCATCTTTGCTGTGCTTACTGATTCTGCAATTATTATTTCAGACAAATGAAAAAGATGTTAGATCTCAGAGGATGGAGTGGCTAGGTTGTAATATATATATAATGTGCCATGTAGCCATTTGATATTGTGCATTTGGATGTTTCTTTTAAAGGAACTCACCTAAGCTTCTTTAGGTATATAGGATTCTACCTAGGCCTGAAGTACGTCAACTAACCTAGTATTCATCCATGTCCTGGAAGCTTAAACTATACCAGGCCTCACTTGGTAGTAGCTCTTTTAACATACTTTTTCTTAGCTTAAACACATTAGTAGCTCCTGTTCTCGTGGTGCAGGAAGTTCCACTTTCTTGAGGCCTATAATCATTATCATGGGTAATTATTGAATCGTTGAAGCTTTGAGTTGATAAAAGCACAGTTTTGAAACTGTAAAGCTTATGATTTGCACTTCATTTAATGTTCCATCCTCTGTGGTGCAGTGGATCAATGGTGTACTATCAAAAGGAAATAAGGTGGATTTCTTTTATGACGAGTTCCGCTGTCCGGTGTATGTCAAGGATGTTGTGGCTGTCATACTAGCTTTGACAACAAAGTGGGTTGCAGGTGAGGATCTCATTTTGTGCTGAACATCAAATGCTGATGTGCAGTGTTGAGTTTCTTCTTTTAATTACAAATGCGTATTCATTGCTGTCTCGAGTTTAATCATTTAAACTGTTAAAGAGTAACTACATACCAGTATTTAGTTTTGTGCCATTTAAGCTGAGGAATTTATTGCGTACTGAGAGAGTGTGCCTGTGTTAGCTGTCAACTAAAGGCAATCTAAGAAGCTTGGAAACTGCAAGATGCCAACTGTTTTGAATCCTGATGTAAGAATGTGGCAGTCATTGATGATCAAGTGAACCAAGCAGTTACAAAGCGACTAGCGTACTTACCCCCCCCCCCCCCCCCNGGGGGGGGGGGCTTCTACTAAGCTCCAACTTCTCCTTTCATTATCCCTCACATCCTCCCCTCCTCTATTGAAGCTAAATTTGTGGTGGAGAGGGGAGAATGTGAGGGAAATAAGGAGAGAAGCTAAAACTTGACAAAAGCCAGGCCAACACAGCCCCTTAGTTATTATTATGCGTGGTTCATTGATTATGAATCTGTTCGGACTGAAATTGTTCTTTTCTTCACTATCATTTATCATAAAAGCTAAATGCAAATTTCTGTTTGACCAGAGGCCATGCCAATGCAATTACTATTGAATGTTGGTGGACCAGATAGGTTGTCCCGTGCAGAGATAGCTGAGGGTGTTGCACATGTGGGAGGATATGAAACCTCGTTAATCAATCCAGTCTCTGCATCAACGGTTAGTGTCCTTTATGTTTTGTGAGATATTCATTGTGTATTTTCAATTTAGTATCCTGGTGGTTGCTTGTTTCCTTTGATTTTGGGTTTGACGTAATTTGCATAGCTGGAAAAGTAGAACGTAACATTATCCCTTTCCATTAAACTATTCCTTAACAAGTTCTCTTGTGCATCTTGAATGTGAGAAAATGCACGAACAGATACTTGTTTTGCATCATAAATTTCGTTCATTGATATCTGTGGAAGCATGAAAGATCTTGAGAGAATATTTCTCTATTGATTGAGCTCAGAATGAGCTGAGAATGAAAAATGAAGAATAGAATTGTTCTGAGCTGAGAGCTAATCAGCTTATGTACATTGCTATCCTAACTGCCTCTAACTAATCTGTACAATTAGTTATAACAAACTAATTATTACAGCCTCTAACTATATACTCTACAATATGTCCCATTCTATTTGAGTTTGTTCACCAATATTAATGCACCAAAATCATTGTTTCAGGTTGATCGCGGTGTTAAGTCCCCGGCAGATATATCCATGGACATTAGCAAACTGGTTAAAACATTGAATATATCTCCTATATCCTACAAAGACGGTGTCAAATTAACACTTGCAAATCCGTGACCATACTCCTTACAGTGACTTTCACTTATACATTTCCGGGATTCTTGGTGCTGCACATTCAATGCCAAAACCTTGAAAAGAATTTCAAAGGCCTGAGATTATTCTTCCCTAGATGTTTCTTCAGCTGGCATTTTGGAAGCAAAGGTGTCTGGAAACTTGAGATTTGGAATCTGGCCTTTGATTATGCTTACAATTGAAGAAGCTTGATGCTTACAAATTTACAGTGCGAGATAGAATCTTTTCCCAGATTGGTGCTATCAAATAAAATAATTTTCATTTTGGATTGGCGTTAAATACTACATTTTCTATAGTATTTGTCACATAGGATCAAAGAACACCAAACATAAATGGATAGTTTTCCTTGAAACAAAAAGGCCAAGTTTCACCTTATATCCAAGGAAGGTCGCTAACTATTACAATGACCTTCATCTTGCATCTTTCAATTCCCTCTACTTATGCACCCTCGACGTCATCCATGGTGTTAGTTCATCCTTCTTGGATCGAAATACCCATCTGATTTTAATAGTAAAGACTCCACCTTGGTCTTTCACTTGTTGCGATATCAACAATTGTTTTCTATAACCAACCAAGATGTTAGAGATCACCACAATAAATAAAATCTAGGAATATTCAAGCCAAACTTGATAATCAACCATCAAATCGGAGATGTCATTGAAACATACTACAACATACTCGCATTATTGCTTGTTTCTCTCACTCCCTCCCGCTGAGTGCTTAATCGACCCGAACCACTTATCTTTCATTAAGGGAAAAAAAATTATTAGGTTTAGTGGCGAGTGAATACCACATTGTGAACATCATATTGGAAAATACTAGCTTTCAAACCAAACCAAAATAGAGTTACAGTTTTTTTATTTTCTAACACCAATAGGAAAAAATTAGTACTACTATACTAATCCCTCCGTCCCACTATTACGTTTTCAAACCAAAATTGACACAAGAATTTTGGTGGTTTGGAAACGTAATAGTGGGACGGAGGGAGTATGTAAAAGTAAGGGTCAAAAAAAGAAAATAGAAATACAAAGAAAAGGGAAAAGTTATTTTACCAAAATATGAAATTCAGATATTAACTTTAGTGATGGCTTGTAGCATTTCGGGGTAGAGTCAAACTCAAATAGAGGTCTCCATCTTCAACCTTCCTGATACACTGAGAGCACTGAGACGAGACGAGCACTGAGAATTAATCAACATCTTCTCTCAGGTAATCTCTCTCTTCTTGCGCAACTATATCTCAATTTCACTCCAATTAGGGTTCCTGATCTGTCAAGGCAATGCCTTTCTTCGATCTCGAAAATTAGGGTTCATAGTTTCTCCCATTCTCATCAATTTTAGGGTTTTATTAATCTCTTTCTTGCCGGCATCAAAATCTGATCTAATTTCGACGCATTTACTTGCAGTTTGGATAGAGAGAGAAAGAGAAAATGGGGGGAGGTGAGCATGGTCACGTCGATGGAGGAGACTTCAGAGCCAAGGTTTGGAGTATGTCTGGTGGGCCCTACTGTCGTCCTAAGCACTGGAAACGCAACACTGCCTTCGCTCTCGCCGGAATCTTCCTCGTTTGTGTCCCCATTGCCATGAAATCCGCCCAGCTCGAGGTCCGCTAATCTCTCTCGCTCCCTATCAATTGATCTTATTTTAAGTTTTGAATGTTTGATTGATTCGTCAATGAAGAATTGAATTTGTGTCCATTATTGATAGTGTGTTGTGAATCTTAATGTTTTGAATAGCTATACGCTATCATTGCGAGAATGATGTATGATAACAAAAGATTTATTGGAGATTGGATTATTCGGGAGCTATCTCGTTGTAGAGATAGTAGAAATTCATCACTTATGCAAGGAAGCATCTTATAGTTTTGGGTACAACCTGAGGTTACTCGGAACCTGAACACGGAACTGAGGACAGCATCAAGTGTGGATGCTAGGGCTAGTTTTAGTTTGATTAACATGCTTGCTCACACTTTACACAATAATATTACTAGTAGCAATTAGCAAATGCATTTTAGGAAGCTATGTATTAAGGGTTCCCTTACTTAGAAGTAGATGTGCTTATGATGTGAGCATCTACTTACAAAAGGGGTAGCAAATTTAGGATTAAAACAATGTGAGGTAGAGTGGAAAAGAAATAAGGGAGAGAAGTGACATGGGAAGAGTGTATGCGCTACTGTAATGACTATTGCTCAAGTTTAACTAATGTAAACACGATTACATTAGAAGAGTTGATATTCTTAACCAAAATTACAACTATAAATCCTATGAGTAACCATGATCATATGCATAAACATATGATACTCCTCATTGCATTATAATAATTGTTACGTCGAAGTAAAGGCCACGTAAGTTTTGATGGAAAAACAATGAAATAGTGGGTAATGTCTTCGCCATTGTTATATACTCCCTCCGTCCCTTAAAATTGTCAAAATTCTATTTTGGGATGTCCCAAAAAACTTGTCAAGTTTCTAAAAATAGAAAAAAATATCTCAATGGTGATTGGGTGAAACTTAAAGTTATTGTTGAAGACAATACAAAAAATGATGTTCACATAGTTTTTTTACCTCCCCTAATTATGACAATCATTACGGGACGGAGTGAGTAAGAGATTCATTGCTCTAGAGTCAACCTTTTTGTCTATTGCGCACGTATGTGTTTCAGATCTTGTGATTCCTCTGTAGAATTCATGATCATCAAAATCACCAAATTGATAGTGAACTAAGGCAACCATGGTGGAATCTGATTTTCTGGGCACATATCTGGACACAAAATTTTTCTCTTTAAATATCAACTTGGCATCCATGTCCTTTCTGCTGGATTATGTCAGTCACTTAGGCTGACAATTTTTTTTGGTTTTTAATGAGGTGGATATGGAAGAGAGAATGCTTGCTCTTAATTTCAGCACACACACATGGATAGAGGAGAGGAGTTCTCTTATCCATGAATTCTCTTTGTTAGTCCAAACAACTCTTGAAAGGTTGTTTTCCCCTCTTTCTTGATGCTTCTCACATTATTGATGTATCTTGCAAAACATTAGGCAGAAACCTCTTACTACATCATTCCTATTCCATTTAGCAGTTTGAATCAACATTGCTAGTTAGGTATCTTTGAGGACCTCCACTCATTTTTAAAGGATAATCATCTAATTTGTTTAACAAGACATGCTCATGGAATGATGTGTACAAGCTACCCATTTGATTTTTTGAAAGCATTACGTGATTGAGTTACCTATCATATATACTGCTGTCTCTTCTTCTTGATTCTTGGAGGTGAGCGTCTACTTTGTATCTTAAGAGTGATTTCATAGGTATCTGCTATTTCTTTTCCAGTAATTAAATGTGGCCTTGAAGATTATTGCTTTCTAGAATGTCTCTCTGAGGTTTTGGTAACAGGTTGTTTATCGAGACTAACCTCTCTGTACTGGTTATACCTTATCCCTTCTCTGTACTACCTTACCTTTCCCGTGATCTGAGTGCCCCAGTGGTGTTACATAACCATTGCGTCTAAATTCTCATGGGGGTTCAAGTGCATGTTGTAGCGCACAAAGATGTAGTAACTTATTAAAAGCCTCTAGACATTCCAATATAGGGGTTTTAGTCCTGCACCCAAGGTCCCAACTGTTGCAGATTTAAAAAACTATTTCTGTACTATCTGAGTCTGCTGTGTCTTTAATCATATCCCTACTCGAATCCTCTTCCTCGTGGGTAGAACGGATAACTAAGAAGACAATAATGGAAGGGGAACATATGGAATAAAACCATTTATGAAATCACGTGGAAGAAGTATGAGGAAATGGAAGAAGAAGGGAGTTTTTAACATAATCAACACCATTGTTTGACAATTGAGAAATCGGCTATGCACTTCTTATGATGTATGAGGAGAATTTTGAGAAAAAAGTGTCACCCTGCATTTGTGTTTGTTGGCATATATTACAAATATGCTCATGTTGATCAACAAAGTGGTTCGTATACCAGACAACTTTGGTGAAGTCATATTGCTCGTAGTCGTCTAGCATGTCATAGCATGCAGCTTTTTGTGGAAGTTTTGACTTCACTGATTGAAGAAGTGGGGTGAATTAAGTCGCCCCCTTTTTTCAAAAATGCCCTTTAGGTACTCCCCATATCTTGATCCAAGTGCATAAATTGTATCAGGCTACTATAAGAGTTGATAGTTTTTTAATTGTCAAATAAGAAAAAGCAGTTGATAGTTCCCTAAGAAAGGACAGATTCAAGATATTCTATGTTGCATTTCAGGCTGGTTTTTTGTGTGTTTCCTTCTTACACCTTGCACTTTTAGAAATGCTGATGAAAAACCTTTCCTGCAGCGACGACCTCACGAGCCTGTTCGCCCCATTCCTTCACAGATGTGGTGCAAGAACTTTGGAAACAAAGAATACTAGAACTACCTTAATGTTTTAATCCATAAAGGTGGTTTCTCTTAATTTTGGAAATCATGGACAAATTTTAATATATTGTCACTTTGCAACAACTTTGTGTACTCACCTTTTGGGGTATTTTTAATAAATTTGAGTGGATAAAATTGTTTTGTACTTTGACCACAACAGAGATCATTACTTGCTGGCGTTTCTAGCAGTTTGCGAGTGGTTATTACGCTGTAATCAATATTGGTATTGCCATACAATGTTAGCTGTGCTCTGCCTTTGTTTGTTTCGTTCTTTTCTTTTCATTAATCTTTTAGGATGATCAAGGCCTGTGATATTTCAACTCAATAAGGTGAAAAGAAGAGTGATTACAGTATCAAAAACACATGCGGTAAATTGTGCGATGGCATTGAACTCGGGATTCTTTTTGAGATTTCTGTTATAGAAGAGATAAACAGATGCTGTTTTTTTTGGTAGTAATGCACATTCTGATTGTTTTTCTGCATATCAGGCCCTTCACTATCAGTTTCTGAGTATATTTTTAAAAAAAAGCTTACATGTGCAAATTGTGATTCCTAAGTTTTGAAGTATACTCCGCAGATTTCTGTGGAGTGTGAACTTGTAACTGTAGCTCATTGAGTTGACTTCTGTTAAGAGAATATACAAACTAAGAGAATGTCGACTTCTGTTAAGAGAATAAACAAACTAAGAGAATGTCGTCCACGATTGCCAAATTATAGAGGGATGTTGAGTTTTGACCTTTTCATAACTTTAGATACCTTGTAGCTCAGTTGCAGGGCAACAGAGAGCTTTTCTTTTTTCACTTATCTGAATTTATAAGTTTTTTATGCGCATATATCAGCGCGATACATATAGAAACTCTAAATGACCAAAAGGAGTTAGTCGAGTTGGTCGTTGTAGTATCCTTCCTCTTGACAGATCCGGATTCATTTCCTTGTGCTCTTTGTTTGAGAGGGAAGATGCCCCCATTTTGTAGGATGGTCATGTCTTATGTTCCTCCCCTCCCATATCGCAAGGATAATTGGGCTGAGCTAACTGCGACTTTAGGAGCAATCATTGCTTGTTCAATAATATTATTAATGGTAAAAGAAATAAAAAAAATACAAACTCTAAACCTTCAAGGTGCCCATCAAGTTGATGGTACTTTGATATATTCATAACCAAGAAACAAAAATAAAATAAAAGGTGAGGAGTTGGAGTTGTACAATCTATCCTCGAAGCCTATTTTTGAACGAGTCCCTTCCATTGTTAGTACTACACATCATATGAAAAAGAACATCACCAGTCATTCTCTCCTTCCCTCACTTCACATAACTTGTTGCTCAGCTGCAAAACAAAATATAACTTTGTTTTTGTTTAGTTTTGTTTTTGGGGTTTAGCTAAATTTACAAATTACCCCCATCAAGTTGACTTCAATTAATATAGATAGACCAAAAAATAACAAAAACAAAAAAACGAGACGTATATAATATCCTCAAGGCCTCAACGTCTTTATTTTGAGTGAGTCTTGCAAAATCTACTAAGAATATGCCCCATACACAACACTTTAATTGTTGAATAACC
This sequence comes from Mesembryanthemum crystallinum, assembly GCA_030267885.1. Lineage (NCBI taxonomy): Eukaryota > Viridiplantae > Streptophyta > Magnoliopsida > Caryophyllales > Aizoaceae > Mesembryanthemum > Mesembryanthemum crystallinum. Next base: position 35,217 of record BSSO01000223.1, read on the forward strand.
TTCTAATAAGCACCAACGGTCATGAGAAAAATAGGGAACCTTGTGTATGCAACTAAAATATAGGGAACCTTGTGTGTGCAACTAATAGTCACATTCTGAACTGTGACTATTAGTTGCCAACATATATATGTAGTTAGAATGTGAGTAGTATTTTTTTGAAATTATTAGATGTTTCTGAATCAATGGTTGCGGAGACCACAATAAGGCTGGTATATCAATTATCAGGTAGCCTAGTTATTAGACATATGATTATATGATCACTGGACTACAATTGTCAAACATCTAGGTCCAACTATAGGGTCAAAATTCAATATCAAATGGTCCAACTCTGTAGGCTACTAGTTGGGCGCATCAACTAAACTTAGGCATATGAACACTGGAGTATAAGTTGTTTTGATCAACTTTTTTTTTGTTTTATAGTAGTATTATCTGTGAGTACTTTAGAATGTCGATGTAAATATTAATTGCTGGTTTTTCAAATTTGTCTTGATTTCGTGGAATCCATCAAAAACAAACTCAAACAACCAATTCCAACTTGTTGGAGTAGTATTGAAACTCCAAGACTACAGTCTACAATTACAAATTGTAAACGAAAAGATCATATTCTCTACATTAGAACTCAATAAGCACGTCATTAATGGCTGTGCAAAGTTACTGTCAGTAGAATACATAATTTCGAACTTCTACTTCCATTCTTATTCCAACTTATATATAAAAGTAGTTTTTGATAAGAGTTTTGTTCGGAGTGGTTGTTAGTTGTCAATTTTTGATTTTGAAAAATTTTCAATTCTTAGTAGAAATTTATTTTAATTTTTAAAGCTGAATTTTTGTGTGGCTACAGTTCCCTGCTTAATTTTTAAAACTGACAACAGAAAATTAGAAAACAAAAAAAAAAAGGTTTTCAAAAACTAATTTTGAGTTTTAAAAAAAAACTGAAAACTGACAGTTGACAACTATCAAACAGGACCTTAGTTAAATGTGACTTATTCTAATATAAATTTTTTAATTGGGGATCAAGTGCCAATATACAAATAGTACTACTACTAATAAAATATGCTGGTTATGTATGCTTCCTGAAACTTGGACAGGCACAATTGCTAGGATTCTACCAAATCTAGAAGCACATAACTGCCGCTGCATTAACACCATTTTTAAGATGTGGAAAAAGTGACCAATCAACCGTTCCCAGTTATCACCTATTACTCCTTTCTCAACAGATTCGATTCGCTGGGGTAGGGGCCAACAAGGGAAGGCAAATTATTGTACCTCTTTCTATTTTCCAAGTATGAGGTCATCTTACATTAGCGGACTATAAATAAATCGCGAGATCTCGTGGAGGATGCGAGTAATACCACATTCAAATCAAGTGTGATTATATCCTAAAATTAAATGTCGATAGGAAGTAGTCCACTTGACTTATATGTTATTTGGTTGTTGTTTTTTGTTAATTTTTTTTTTTTTTATATGAGACTTCCCGTCCTCCTACTTTTACAGATAGTATAACCTCAACGGTAATAATATATTGAAATAACAATACAGGAGTATAAAACTATTGGGTTTGCGGGATTATTCCACAATTTCGACGTACTTGCTAGGTTTACCACATACTATATGAATAAGGATGAGTGTTATTGTTCCTTGTGCGAAATAGAGCTAGAATATATTCCAAATCATTATAGTTTATTACACTATCTACTGACAAAGTCTTAAGTTTTTAATTTCAATTCTTTACTTTTCTAAGTAGAGCACTCATCTTTGATCAATCCTTTTCATTTCCTAAGATTCTTCAAGGAGTAGCAAAATAGCTTGCTAGTGTTCTACAGTAGTAGTATATTTAACACGGTACGTACAGCATCAAATGCTTGCATGCATGGCCAAACATTGTCTAGTGCCAACTCTTACTACGTTGGTAAACTGACAGAGGATAGAGATAAATATGCTTAGATTACTTAATTTGGTGGGTTTGGGAGGTATCATAGCGTTTCAAAGAGCTTTCTTTGTTTATCTGAGCTAGGAAAGGAATTTGTTATGTAGATAAAAAAAATAGCCGTATAAAGTTAACACTTATCCAATTAAAAAGAAGCCAAAAAAAAAAAAAAAGTCGAAGATACATGCTCCCTATGTAAGGAAATAATTATGATATAGTACTACTATATGAAATATTGAAGTGACTAATAATTTTAATTTGCATGAAGAGAATAAATAAATGAAGTAAGCAAGTTTGTTAAGTATTTCATATTTGCAATAGTTTGCCTTGTTCTCTATAGGCAATATGGAGAAGGTATAGTTTTTGACAATACTCCATTTATACAGAAATACTCCCTTCATCCCACTATTACGTTTCCAAACCACCAAATTTTTTTTCCCACCATTACCTTTATAAACCAAATAAACCCCCATATCATCACTAAATTAATCCTCCATTATCTAAAAAGTACAATAAAAAACTATTTTTTCTCTCTCCAATCACTCTCACTCCAGTCAACCTCTCTCCAATCACCCTCTCTCTTCTAATCTTATATCTCTCTCACAACCAATTATTATATTCTTTCTATTTCACAAGGGCAAAAATTGCTAAAATTTTCCTCCTAAATTCTTGTGCCAATTTTGGTTTGGAAACGTAATAGCGGGACGGAGGGAGTAATATTTACTTCTATAGTCTAATACTCCATCCGTTCTACAAACAAGGTGACGCTACATACATGTGAGTTGCGGAAAACCAAGCGTCACCTTCTTTATAGAATGGAGGGAGTAGAATTTATGTGATTACTATTTTTTTTATTTTTTTTTGGTTATTTGTCAAACGGTCTCTTTGTGCATTGAAGGGATGTTTAATTAGATCATTGACCTTAGGGAGAAGTCAATGAATTCCTGATATTTGCTTGGTATTAATTAGAAGTTGTATTTAGATAATGATGAGATAACGATGTTCAATTAGTTCTTTTCACTCTAAAGCATCAATAAGGTGACTCTTGATCAGCAAAACAAAAGAACAAAGCATAACATTGACGGCATAACATTGCTTATCAATCGTAATCGCCTTAGTACAGTGGGTCCTCAAAGTCCTGTTAATCATGGATTAAGAAAGAGTAGGGGAGATACAATTACGTACATCTGGTCTAGAGAAACAAAGCAAATACTAGCTTATGTCAAAGGTTACAAAAATGATCATAAACCTTAGCTTTATGTCAATTTTCGGAGAAACAACAGTGGTAAGAACCTTGTTGGTGATGGCTCACCACCAGGGTTCAAACTCCACTGTGGGTATTTGGGTTTCCCTTACCCCTTTACACCCTTCTCCCCAAATGTTTGGCTATTAGCTTTTGGGCCTTTATCCCGAAATGGGTCGGAACAGGAGCGGTCCTCCTTACCATCTTAAAAAAATTAAATAAATAAAAATGTCAATTTTCGGAGAGGACATAACATAGCAATAGATTGCTAGCTTGTTTATTTTGTTGGTATTATTTTACGTTTTGTTCAACTATGCACATTCACTTCAGTTCAGTTCAATTTAATTCAATTTTGCAACTTATTTTCTCTCTCACATATTACTATCAATTCAATTGGGATCAGTTTATTTCTGCATTTAGTTCAATACACTTTAATTTCGCATGATTCGATTAAAATGTATAGAGTCTTCTTATGATAGGTATAGCAAGTATGTTTGCTTTCACGATTTCATGTGTACAAAATAAACTTTAGGGGAGGGGCATGACCTATTTGGGGTCATAAATATTGATCCTAATTCCTATGTCTCGTTGGTAGGAGGAAGGAGTGGTGTCACACTGTCGTACTACAATACCCTGCGACTTCGTAATCCCTATTAACATGAAGGGGAGAGAAACACAACACAACACGACTCAAAAACAAAAAGGGAAATGCAATATGTGTTGTGGTTCACTGCATCCAAGTTTGTTCCTATTTGCCCCTCAAAAAAAAAAAAAAAAAAAAGTTTGTTTCTATTTATATTCTCTGTTCAAACAAAAAGGCATTGTTTTGTTTGCCAAATGCCAATGGAATTTGAAATTGCATTTGATCAGTCCCATGAAAATTAAAATTGTGTTTATTGATTGTTGTTTGACAAAATCTGCCAAAGTGTTCCCTGACAGTATGTATATATTGGCAGAAAATGTTATGTATTCATGCATGGCATCTTGTACCCTACTTGTAACAATATTTCCACTTTATAGTTCTTTTACTTTTTATTCAATATTGTTTGTGGTACCCAAATTGGTAAATCATTGCTCAAGTTGGGAACAATGACTTATTGCAACCAATAAGCATATTCTTTTCTGTTTGAGACTTGAGTGGTATGGATTAATTGGCCAATTGGGCCCAACATTTCACCCAAGGTTGCCCTAAAGTATGTGATATATCTAATCAAAAATGGAAAAATATGATTTTATTCATATTTTTATGCTATTTCTACTTAAAATAAAAGGTTAGTAAATAAGTGGTCATTGATTGTTTGCTACTTTTGAAGTTAGGTAATGTTTCTACAAATTGCAAGTGAGCTAAAGTTCAACCTTTAGTCAAAAGCTACGGTAAGATATTTGACCTATTGGTAAACATGCTATATCTTATACATCAAATTAGGGGTTTAAGCCTTCTTGGTAACACCTATATGAATTTATTCATGGAACCCAAGGCTGGCTGTGCGTTGTAGTGCCCTTTAACCACGCCCAAGAAAAAAAGAATCTTCCTCCTTGCCGACACTAAAAAAAAGAAGTCAAAGATAACTCCTACATAAGAGCAGAATTGGTCACACTAAATTGATGAACCAAAATTATGTAAATTCTTCGAAAAATAAACTAAACTTTAGGTGATAACTTTCATTGAAAAGTAATATTGATTTTATGATACTCCCTCCGTCACTAAATGAAAGTTCCATTTGACTTTTTGGTAGAAATTTATTGGATGGGTGTAATGATCATAATATGCTTGCTTTTTGAAAGTGATTGGAGAGAGAAAATGATATTGTGAGTTGTGACCATGTGAAGGAGAGAGAATAGGCAAGTAGGTGAGAATAATTTTGTAACTTTATTGTAAAAAATAGAAAAATTTGTCAGAAACCACCTTTTAAAATATGACTTTTTTATGCAGCCATCTTATATAATTTTTTTTAAACT